>SNQJ01S0025239.1:64082-80744 GCA_010110895.2 Picea sitchensis
AATAAATGAATGAATGAAAACTGAACTATCTCAACATAAACTCAAAGAGAAAACCTTAGTATGCTTGTGCTTCTCTCCTCCATTGTTCCTCCCTTTCCTTTTGCCTTTAATCAATTCAGAATTGGTTGAGGTAGTTGAACCACCTCATTAGTTAAGTTAACTAAATATTCAACCAACATTTTAGTTAAGGGGGAAAAATAATAATCATAATAAGGGTTATAAATAAATAATAACTAGTAGGTGGGACCCCTTGTGACTCCCTTTAGCTCATAACCATCATAACATAACTAGTTAGTTAGTTAAGAAAAACACACTTCCTTGTGACTCCCATCAACATATTCACATTTGACAATTTAGCTCATGATATTTGAAATTATTTTCAAAAAATATTACTCATATATCCAAAAATAAAACATGTTGTCCAAAAATTCCTGAAGTCAACTATCATCAACAATAGATAAAATAAAAACTCAAAAGCCATATTTCCCACTCTGAGATGCAATCTTTCCTTGATTGTTTCTGTCACCTTTCAATTTTCTTGAATTTCCCTTTGGTTATGATGAGCCTTTAGGCTTAATTTTGTTGATCACGTGGGAACAACGATCCCTCAAATGCATCCGGGAAGACATAGATTTGTCAGAGCCATTGGAGGGTGAGGAAGGGGAAGCAATGGATTTTCCTTTGTCAAGGGCATGGTGGGCCTCGGTTTTCAATATTTTGCTAGCATGAGAGGACTACACTAGTGAGTGGGGGGAATCTTGGACAATGGGGTTAATAGGTAGAGGAGAAGGTAGGGATAAATTAGGCTAGCCATGATGTTGGCAGACTGTCGGGTGGAAAATCTATTGTCATCCATCATTTTCAAGAACCTCGGGTTGCAATGAGACATGAAGAGTCACATGGATACCAGGGGATTTTGGAACTTGGAAATGAGGCATTTCAGGACTTGGTTGGACCACTCCTTGCCCAATCCAATTGAAAAATCTGGCCTGAAACAACTGGCCAAGCTCTTGTGAGTCAGCATCAAAATGTATGGAAAACCTTGGCCTTCTTGGGCCTCTGTTCCAGTTAGCTCTCCCTCGGTTTCCTCGGCCATGGCTACCTCGGCTAAAAAAACTCATTCTTGCATGCATGATTGATTAGAAAATAGTCTTTTAAATAACCATACATGACGACTCTTAAAAATGTGAAATAGATTTTGGCTCAACAATGTATTAGACTCACACAATCCAATCCATACAAATTGTTTAACTATTAATCAATGAGCAAGGGGTGAATAAAAGGTCCTGGGATATGTGAGGGGTTTGTATTGAGTGAACAATAATATGATGAGGGGAAAAAAAATATAGTTGCTTCTCAAGGACAACAACAATCAACTGCAAACCAAAGAAAACATCATTGTAATTCAACCAAGACACTGCTACTGCCAACTTCTTGAATGCAAATTTTTTCTTGACTGTAATCAATTTTAGAACAGGGAGTGAAAAATGAATGTGGGAAGGTGATGGGGTTGTAATTAGTGAAAATTGAAATAATGGTGGGGAATGAGAGTGGGTACTGTTCATAAAATTAATCAATTAATCCATATAATCATTCTGTTAAAAGGAGATACACCAACCAAATGATCATTGTGACCCAATAACAATTATTGTGTATTAACTAGTTCACTGTTCATAACCAAATATTTACACAGTGCCAATCAATCAAAACAGTATGCATTCCACAACAATCTGTAGGGGAGTCTGTTTTCTCCCATTTATTCATAAGCAATTTCCAAATAAATACACAGTCAATTACTTTCACTTTGCTCATCAAATGCAGGCATAAAAAAAAATCATGCTCGATTATGTCTCTACATTTATTTAATAATTAAACTGCACTGTGGTTATACTGTCACTGCACTTGTGCCTGTCACTATGCATGACATTCATTTAACATACCCAATGGACATTCAACACAATGATCCATATTCATTTTGCAAAGATCATGGCTTGTCATTTAAACACCCAGATAACCAATCACCATTTCAACTCACACTAAACTGGGAAATATACAACCATTCAACAAAACACAATTTCATTTTTGTGAATGTACAGGTCTGAATTTTTCCTTTGACTCTAAACATTTAAAATGATGGATTATTCATCCAACACAACGAGGCAACAAAAACATATCTGACTTCATAACAAAAATAATCAAATTGCAACAAGGCCATGTTTAAAACTCTGTGACTATCTCTGAGTGCGCAACCCAAAATATCCATATCATACACAGTGGGAAGCCACCCAAAACACCATGATGTAATATTCCCATTTGACAATTCTAAACACACAATCACAGTATTAACTCAACCCATCATGCCGAGCTATCAATCTAATACAATAGTGCTTCAAATTAATCAAGTTGCAATCAAAACCATGCTGTGCAAAACTCGGGCTCGTCCTTAATGACGCAATCAAATAACCATAACGCATACATTGTATGGAATTTCTATAGTCGTCCCGGTTGCAATAACCATTTGTCCCCCCCAAAAAACTCATAGTTACAGTGACCATTTATTCGTGGTGTAGGAAAACCACACATACGAATGCATTATGCGCGAACATCATTAAACAATTGTAACCAATGTCGAGTTTAACATCCAAATAATCTTTAGTGCAAAATACAGTGTCTGTGTCTCAACCAATCAACCAATTCAATGTTGGTCCTATTACTTGGACTGTCGTAATAATCAACAACCGACCCAACATGTTGTGGAAACCACACATACCCATGTATCGACATGAAGCTAGGCTATGACCTTCTCAATTAAAACAATACTGGGTTATCAAACACAAGGAGAGAGAATGTGTATTTGATCTATCCAATTAACCATGCAAGGTTTATCCATTTTAATAACACAAGCAGTGACTAGATACCAAAATCAACACGATTGTCACATAACCAACTAGGCTAGATTGTACTCGATTTTGTCAACAATACACAACCATCCATAATAACCAATAGTAAACCCAACATGCCACAACGGTCTTCTCTAACACCCTCAAACCTATTGAGTTAAGGGTTTGTTCTGTGGTCAACACGGGGAAAGCTAGAGCCAACTCCCTTCAATGGTGAAAACCTCTGATACCAATGGTGCATACAGAGAGAGAACCACAATTTTTTCATCGACAAGGTAACAAATCCCGTGACAGGAGGGGCTATGAACAAAAAACAAAGCTCTAATTATACTTGGTAATGATATCCAATACATGTAGGGTATAACCCTCGTGGCTCTCCATTCGACCAACAACAAAGATGAGGTGAAAACAGGGTCGAGAAAAAGCAATATAACCCACTACACGCCAATTAATATTGACCACAACCCAATTCCCAAGTGAACATAACACAATGACACAGAGTGCTTCCAACCATTAAAACCCCATAAAATCCAAAGACCGAGTAAGGTGATACGAATGCGTGAAGACAACCAGGACTTCAAGACCAAAAAAAACCCTCCAATTAAACTAGCAAGGGTAACAGATAGCCTTTATGGCTGCTAACACCCAGGATGACCAATAACACTGTGAGCTTAACATCATTGCAGATAAAACCATCAATGCTCCATTCCAAAAATCACAATTTTACACAGTTGCAATACTCAAGGAAAGCACAACCCATACATTCAAGCCAATATCCATTTCATAACAGAGCAGACTCATGGATAGCCAAAAAAAGACATACCTATAATCCAAGCACTTTAAACGCGAGCTGAGTGATTCCTCCTTGCTTGAAAATCGGAGCATAACCACAAAAACAAGGTTGAACAATAGCCCGACTAGGGTGGCGGCCAACAGAAGGAGTAATGGTGACGTGCAGTAAATGCACGTTGCCTCCCCATAATCAATTAATTTATTAGTACATTCCATCCATTAAACCATTAACCATTCATTTAAACCTTGCATTGGAATTGACATCTATTACTTGTCAAACGCGCCACCCACATCATACCTTCCATTTCCAACTTGACCATAATACATATCAACTATATAATCTAATTTAGTAAACCATGTATTGAACCATCACCAATAGCATGATCCATACTAACTCATGCCAAAACACAATTACCATGCATATCAACTTATATAACTCAAAGAAAATCGCATAGCTATTAACTTAGTAGCTAGGATAACAACAACCATTAAAAATCGATGCATGTAGTATAGTATATAGCATGGTTTTAGTTTCTTCCCTTTGCTTTTATATTGTCTTCTTCCCTTTTTCAATTTCTTGTGTATGTTATTGCTAACAAGTTTATTGTGAAGGTCTCCTAGTAATAGATCCCAATAGCAGATAGCAGTGATAACAAGGATAACATAGGCCATTGTGAAATAAAAATCGATCCTAGAGCAGCATAAAACACAAAACATGCCTTCTCAATCGCCAATAAACTAAGCTTATATTACCATGTAAGCAATGTTGAATAGTAGCACATCATCAATTAAGCACCAGACCTGATCTCCAATCTACAAGGGGGTCCAACCTACTAGTATTATTTATCTTTTATAATAATAGGCTTTAGCAACACTTTGCACGAAAAAATTCATTGCGATTTTAATCGTCAACAATACCCTTATTTGGGACCTCTCCCACTACATTCATCTCTTTTCATTGATTGTGACTTGTGATACCACTCTCTCATAATCCCTTTCATACAAACATACCAACCCTATTCTTTTCCTCTTATATCCTAGATGGCCCACACCTGAAACCAAGATCTTGACCAACATCTCACTACCTTGGGCCAAGCCCATGAATATACCCATAAATACATCATTGAAATCACTTCAACTATTACTACCATGAATTATCAGCTCGCCTAACTGGAAACCCTCTTTGTAGTTGTGGACAATTTGACAACAGTGATTAGTAAATCCCACGGTCTTATCTCCTTTGAATAACCTTCAAACCAAGAGGGTGATGGCTCATTTCATTCCACGACCTTTCATTCTAACCCCCATACTTGTGACTTGTGTCTTCCCAAATTTCAGGTGAATAAATTTGATGGCTTAGACACCATGGATTGGGTCACTCAAATTGAACATTATTTCTCCTTGAGTGGCATCACTAATGATTTGAAGAAACTTGATGTTGATGTCCATTATTTGGATCCTGAACGCTAACAATAATGGAAATAGTGTAAAAATTCACACCGAGGGTATATTTATTGGACCCAATTTGTTGTAGACCTTTATGAATGCTTTGACATAGACACACATAGAGGATGGTGATGTTTCTCCTTATGAAGTGTTTCCCCAAGTTGATTATCATATCCCGCCCTCTAAATTCCCTTGTTGGTATATCTGCTGCCCAAACCCTTAATTTAATTGGCTATATCAAGCAAAAGGGAGTCATCATCCTTGTAGATAATGGAAATACCCATAATTTTATTCATTGTTGAATTGATCAAGAGACCCTTTGTTATATCCATGCATTTAATAAATTCCAAATCATGATTGCTAATGGTGGTTTCATGAAATGTTGGGGACATTCTGAAAATTTGTGCCTGCAAATTGGACATTATAAACTAAAAACCCACATGTTTTATATTGACATGAGTGGTTGCAACATTGTTCGAGGTGCTGAATGGTTACACACACTAGGCCCAATAACCATGGACTTCAAGGAATTATTCATGATTTTCCAATAGGAGAGAGAACAATACAAGTTCCAAGGCATCACAACATGTTCCCCATAGATTATCATTTCACGCTGAATGGAGAAACTCCTCAAAAAATTTCATTATGATATTATTTTCAAACTCATGCCATTCAAACAGTTGAGACTCCCTCACCCATTGTCCATCCTGACATCTAGTTTCTCCTCTCCAAAAACCAATCCATTTTTTACCACCCCCAAGGACTCCCACCTTCTTATGGATCCCATGATCATTCCATTCCCCTTGTCCTTGGTAGTCTTCCTCCTACTGTTCTCCCTTATCATCACCCATTTCCCCCAAAAAATGAAATTTAGAAAATTGTTCAAGATCTATTAATTGTGGGGGTCATACATCCTACTACAAGCCCTTATTCTTATCATGTCGTCATGGTACTCAAGAAAGAAGGTACGTGGTGTATGTGCCCTAATTGTTTATCCCTCAACAAAATTGATATCAAATATAAATGTCCCATTCCCATCATAGATGACCTTTTGGATGAATTGAGTGGTGCTCAGTTGTTTACCAAACTTGATCTGTGTTTTGCCTACCACTAGATACGTATGAAAGAGGATGATGTTCCCAAGAATTCATTTCATACTCATGAAGGCCATTATGAGTTCTTGGTCATGCCCTTCATCATATGTGATGCACCCTTCACTTTCTAAAGCCTCATGAATCATATCTTCCTCCCTTTCCTCTGTGAGTTTGTACCGGTCTTCTTTGATGATATCCTCATTTATAGTAAAACCTAGCAAGCCCATATTTCTCATGTGGATCAAGTCTTACATTTGTTATCTTAGCACTAAATCTTTCTCAAAGAGTCTAAATGTTCCTTTGGAGCTTCTAAATTAGAACACCTGAGCCATATTGTTGGTAAGGATGGTGTCTATGTGGATCCTAAGAAAATAGAATCTATTAAGAATTGGCCCCATCCTAAAACTTTTAAAGGTTTGAGAGGTTTCTTGGTTTTAAATAGATATTATCACAATTTTGTTCATAAGTATGGAAAAATTTCATCCCCCCTCATTGCTCTCATTAAAAATAATGCTTTTAGTTGGAGTACGACAACTGATCAATCCTTCCAAGCTTTGAAACATGTTATGTGTACGACTCTCGTTCTGGCATTGCTCGACTTCACAAAGACTTTTGTTCTGGAATGTGATGCTTCTAGGAAAGGCATTGGGGCAGTACTCATGCAAGATGGTAGACCTTTGGCCTAAGTTGAAGAACGATAAGAAATTAGGTGAAAAAATGAAGAAACCTCACGTTTAAAAAACCTTAATCAAAGATTATTGGAACATATCAGAATGTTGAAAGATGAATAATCGAAGAAGGAAGACAAGAACAAAGTCAACAAGGTAGATAAGGAAGAAAAATCACGCCTAAAAATCCATAATCAAAGTTTACTCACCCAGATTAAGAAGATAAAGAGTGATAAGAAGACGATACAAGATAAGTTATAACAACGTATCAATAAGGAATCATTGGTAGATAAAGAGACAATGAATGAACCTATGGAACTACAAAAGTCTTCAAATGGAAAAAATCTGATGGTGGATAAAGCAATTAACACATACCTAGTTAACCTTACAGCTCAAAGGGATTCAGTTGATGTAAAGAGGTCATCACATGTCGAAGTAGAAACAAGCCAGGGCTATGAAGAAGACTCAATTACAAGTGTTAATCAAGAATAAGCTACAAGTATACGAAGTAACGATCAGGTTCAAAGGATTCCTTATAGACATCTTAATCACAAAAATCGATACTTCAACCAATCAATGTATCCACAGAAACAACTGACAAATATGTCAAAAATTATTACCTCTATTACAAATAATGCTCAAGGTAGAAGTTATCATGGGAGTCAAAATACATCAAATTGTCTACAAGAACCCCATAAAATCCCCATTGTGCAGAAGATCGATTTAAGGTGGGAAGACTCCCTTACAATTCGACGGTTCTACACAATGCTTAGAAGATCATATCATTTCAAGTCCTCAATGATCATTAATTTAGGAATAAAGAATAAGGAGACGATATTACAAGCTAGAGCAATAGATAAGTCTTCCATAAGTATGCTTTGAGGACAAAGCATTTTTCAGGGGAAGGCAATGTTACAAACACAATATATATAGAAATAGATATAATTAATAATAATTAAATAGATTATAAATCAAAAGTCATGTATTATCTAAAGGACGTGTCTATTCATGAAAGGGAACCCCCTATGAAGATATATAAACAGGCCTTCATTCTCATTGTAATCATCTCATGTTTTCATATACATTTATATATATTATTTATTGTCCTTATGGATATTTTTATATTCCAAGTATTTTGTATATTTACATAGTGAACCAGTTTGGTTCACCATAGTTGCCAACACAACAAGGGATAAAAAATACAAATTCTAGGCACACTACAACCTCTCCCTATTCTACGTACTATATGGATAGAAATATGTATGGACTTCATTATTAGATTACCCAAATCTGGCAATAAATCAATCATCATGTTTGTGGTCGACCACCTTTCCAAATATGCTCATTTTTATGCCCTCCAACACCCATTCAAAGAATCCACAATTGATCATTTTTTTATGGACAATATATTCAAACTCCATGGAATTCCCCACTCTATAGTATCTGATTGTGATCTAATCTCCCTAACCCCTCATTCTACCTTTTATTTGTTTTTGGCTAGAATCCGACGATGTAAATCTGGACAAATACGCTATTTTTTATTGTTTAAATTGCATTTCTGAATGCATAAATGGATTCAGCATGCTGAAAAACCCCTAGGGAACTCTGATTATACAAAGTTAGCCACTCAAATATGCAAATCCAAACATTCCTCACCAGATTTCGGGAAAAATCAAATGAAAAAAGCATCGAAAAAGAGCCAAAAGGTAAAACGTTTAGACTACATTGAATAATATGTTTTTATATGTAATAAAAGTCGTCATTAGTAAACAAGGCCTATGTAATAATGTGAACACATCTAATATAAGAAGACTTACTATAAGGTTCCACCTCTAGAAAGTTCTCTAGAAGATAGAAATAGTATAAATAGGGGTAGAATGTATGGAAAAACCTTTATTGTGAATTCATTTGTACTTGAGCTCTTCTCTACTTGAGGTTTCCCCCTCAAAGAGGAAAGTAAAATTTACTCTCAAGATAATAAATGTATCATTACTGGATCAATTGTGTCATTATGGGTACTATTTTGTTCTTTCTGCTAATAATTGTGAACAAAATTGTATTTCTTCTCTGCATATTTCCTTCTCATACCTTACATTATTATTATTATAAGTCAAATATAACAAAAAATCCTTGATGTAAAAAGGAAAACTTAAGAAATAATACCAAGTGTTAATTAATACACATAGAGATACTTATCTTAATTTGGGTTTTTTTAAGCACTAAGAGATTTACATCTCAATCTCTTTTTAATCCCTCTTGATGCTTAATGAATCGAAAGTTATGATAACCTAATAGAAGGGGATTTCTTCTAAGGGAGGGGATTGCTTGGAATGAGTTGTGGTGGATAAACAGTGAGTAGGGGTTCCATGTTCATGGTGCAAGATATGACCCTTAGTACTTGATTAGTTGGTGGAGGTGTACACCATCTATTTCAACCTTTTGAACTTGCAAATTGACGTACAAGTGAATATTTGCACAAATCAAGGTGATATAAATGTACCAAAAAAATGTTTAACATATGCCTTGTTAAAAAGTACTTCAACTTATTTTTTCTTCCAATGAATTTGTCACCTAATAGAGTGGACTTACAAGAGATACCTACAAGGCATAACTCTTTACAAAACATAGAAACCCGTTAGCAAGCAAATTTAGAAAAAATAAAGAAACCAAACATATGATTTAGACTTTTTGTTTTTCCACACAAATAACATTTGTGTTGTGACATTCCCAAGTGGATAAGTCTTTTTCCTAAGGCCGAGAGCCCTCGATAATTAGGGATTAAGGAAAAAAAAAATCGGCTTCACAAGATGCTTCCATGCAGTGCACAACCAAAAGACCATTTTATGACTTGAGCCTCCATAATTTGTTTAGCTAACTATCCAAAATGGTTGTTTGACATATCTATTTATATATATAAGTATGTTTGTATTTTTTTGAAGGCCTTATCTTTATTTCACTTCTAATTCTTCCACCAAGCATCTAAGACTTGAAGGTTGAGTTTAATAATAAGATTACTACAAAAGACCTCTTTAATGCACTCTATACCAAACCCATATGAGAGGTTTGATAGTTGAAAGTTGTCCTTAATATAAAACCAAAACACCTAGTCCAGGTGGATATCAGTGGCCAACCACCTATTCCAACTGGCTCATCTTGGCAGTTTCTCAGTTTGTCAATTGTTTTCTATTTTTCGGGTCCTGAACTTCCAGGGTCGTTTTGAGGCCCTAAACATCATTTTTAGGGATCACCATAGCAAAACCATAGAGTTTTACATCATAATATATAGTCCTCGGATAGACCTTTCCAACGACCTATCATTTTCCTAAAGCAAAGATCGTATGCAAAATTTACGACACTGGGAAGTTGATGTACCAACTTACCCCAACATGGCCCCCATGAATTTTGGCGCTTCATCTCTTAGGCTTAGGTTTTTGGAAATATAGGGTTTTGGAATTCATGTTTATTGTAAAAAAAAATTCAGAGCCTCATCATACTCATCTTCTTGCGAATGAGCGTGGCCATCACATCTCTTCTCAGAGATAAGATGCAACCATTCTAACAAGCTTGTTTCAATCTGCATTTTATAGTTTCAACATATTTCTTATTTAATAGAAGCCAAGTTTTACTGTATCTATGTTATTATTCATTGTGTCTCTGTGTTAGTATTATAAATTTGTGTTTTCATTTGTTTCCTCTCATAAATCCGTATTAGTGGTATCAAAGTAGTTTGCTCCTTGTCATTTTTTAGTCCATGTCCTCGACGAGGTCAAGGTATAGAGAGTTGGGTCTCGAGCTTGTTTCTCTTGAGGAAAACTTCTCTTGCACACCCAAGAAACCTTTCATGGAGGGAGAAAATAAATATGACATGACATGAGATCATTTCAAAATGTTTCTCGAGGAAGCCCTCGAGCGATAGAGGAATGAGATGATGGACAAATTTGCACAAATCCTTCGACGAATGGCGACTAGAGATGCATCTACCTCAAATGGAGGCGCATCCCCCTTCAAGGTACAAATTGATTTTGATATTCCTATATTTGAAGTTCAAATAGATGCAGATGTTGTAGATAAATGGTTAAACCTTTTAGAAGGGTATTTTTCTGTCCACAATGTTTCCAATAGAGAAAAGATTACATTTGTGCTCCTCAAGGCCATCCCCCATGTCAAATATTGGTGGGAGAATTTCCTTGAAAAAAAGGAAATAGAGGTATCCACATTATTTTCAATTGCACCCACTTTGGCTTCCTTCAGGGATGTTATTAAGGAATAATACTACCTTTTTGGAAGTTATGATGACTTGTATACAAGATGGACCACACTACGGCAACAAAGAAACCAAACAGTGCCAAAGTTCACTAATGTATTCCATACCTTCACACCAAGATGGGTATCAAATATTCTGAGTGACATCCATTTCTCAAGTATCATGGAAGTCTGCATAGATACATACAAACATAAATGTAGTTTATGCACATCTCATATCTATATGTTGTCAAAATCGAGCATAAGATTAAAAAAAATACGCAATAGTTTGGGTCTAGGAACCTCTCACAACAGAAACAGGGAAAGGGAAACCCCAACCCACAGAACAAAGAGAAAAGAAAAGATGGAAAACCTTGGGACAACCCATCTAAGCTGAAAACAAAGAAGGACATTGGAAAGATGAAGAAAGACATCGAGAAGTGGTGTGACTTCCATAAGATCCCCTGGCATAACACTGTTGATTTCCGCTCAAAGTAGTCATTGGTGGCGTAGGTGAAAGCATTTGAATCAGATGTGGGTTCTGAATCAAAGTTAGAAACAGGAAAGGGGAGATGCATTATTGACAAGCAACCCAATGCCATCGTTTCTACCTCCAAGATCCATCCTGGTGAACCTAGTGAGATAGAGGAAGGAGATGGTCTCTTTCATTCACAGATGTGGGTGAATGGTACTCCATTTCACTTCATCATTGATAGAAACAACAAGAAGAACCTCATCTAAGAATAGGTGTCAAACGGTTGGCCCTGCCAACAACAACGCACCCGCAGCCATACACAATCAGATGGTTCCACCAAGGAAGCAATCTTCGCATCAACCAACAATGTCGCCCATCCTACGACATCAATCCCTTAAAATATGAGGTATTGTGTGATGTCATTTCCCTTGAAGTTTGTGATGTTATTTTGGGCCAACCTTATTTATGGAAATGTCATGTTATATATGAGTCTAGGCCTCCATGAACAATATCTCCACGCAACAGAAGCAAGTGGATAAGGTCATGGAAGAATATAAAGACATATTCTCCTCACCCACTGGGGTACCTCTACACTACTAGGTCAAGCATTTAATCGATTTGAACCTCAGTGCATGAATACCCAATGGGCCATTCTATCGCCGCTCTCTGTTAGAAAATGATAAGATCAAGCATCATATCTAAGAACTGCTCCAAAAGGAGCACATTCGACCGAGCTCATCACCATGTGGAATCTCAATCGTTCTTGTGCAGAAGAAAGACGGGACTTGGAAACTTTGCATCGATTATCGAGCCCTAAATAAAAACATAGTCATGAAACGATACTTGATTTCCCGAATCGATGATCTCCTTGACCAATTCAAGGGGGAAAAATACTTCAATAATATTGATCTAAAGTCTGTCTACCATCAGGTCCCAATAGAGAAAACATATGTATGGAAAATTTCCTTCAAATCTAAAGAAGGTATTTTCGAATGGTTGGTCATGCCCTTTGGTTTGAAAAACTCCCCAACAAATTTCATGAGGATGATGGATGATATCTTGTGGGATTTCACCATTTTGTCTTGGTGGTGTATCTCGATGACATCCTCATCTACAATAATAATTGGGTGGAACACTTTTAGCATATTCAATAGGTTCTACGCACTCTGCAATGGCACAAACTATATGCAAATTTGGAAAAATGTTCCTTTGACATGGACAAGTTCCAGTACCTAGCATACATTGTTGATCAGCATGGGGTGCATGTTGATCCTACCAAGATCCAGGTCATTTGTGACTAGCCAGCCCCAACCACACTCACTGATCTTCAGATCTTTTTAGGCCTTGGCAATTTCTATCACAGGTTTATGTTGGTATTTTCCCATAATGCATAGGCCCTTATCCAAGTAACAAGGGGTGGTGGTAAGGAAAATTTCATGTGGGGAAACAAGAGTTTGATGATTTGAAGCAACGTTTGTGCTCAACCCCAGTGATCTCATTACCCGAACTGCAACATCCCTTTGAGATCGAGACAAATGCTTCAAGCTATGTTGTGGTCATAGTTCTCACTCAACAGAGACACCCCATGGCCTATCATAGTGAGACACTATCAGATGATGTCTGTAATTACCCTACTTACAAAAAATAAATTTACTCCATTGTGCAAGCATGTCGCTAATGGAGGCATTACATTCTTGGGAAGGAGACAATCATCCACACCGATCATAAGCCACTGTAGTTCATGGAGACATAGGGAAAATTACAGAATGACTTCCATCAGAAGTGGTCCACATACTTGCAGCATTTCCATATCAACATCAAGTATAAGACATGAAGCACCAACCATGTCGCTAATTTCCTCAGCCGCCCTCTAGTTTCAAGACTCACCACGGTGCTAAATTCTTGTGGCCATGAGACCTCGGGGTGGCCCCAACTCTATGAGAGAGATCTAAATTCTCCACCACCTACTAGATGTTGGGTGCAAACAAAACTGTCACTGATTTCCATCTTTAGGATGGGATGTTGTGCCATCTGGGCCATCTCCGTGTTCCATCAAGCGAGCAAGAGAAATTTATTTGGGAATCCTACTACAATCGGGTGGCAAGACACTTCGACATTGAAAAGACAGTGGCAGTGTTGTAACAACATTTCTATTGACTGAAACTTCGATAGGATGTCAACAACTATATCAGGTCCTACACTGCCTGCGTTATTTCCAAACCAAACATTAAGAAACAAGGCATGTACACCCCTCTCCATACTGTTGAAAGGCCTTGGGAATCCATATCGATGGACTACATTTCGGGCCTTTTGTCAACCAAGTGGGGAAATGACTATGTTTTTGTGGTGGTTGATCATTTTTATAAAATGTCGATTATGGCTGCCTATAAGAAGAACATCACAACAAAGGCCACTGTGAAGCTCTTCTTCGAAGGATTGTGGGTACATTTTTGGATACCACAAACCATCGTCCCATATCGATACAGTCGATTCCTCAGTATATTCTGGTCAAGCCTCTGGTCACTATTGGAGAACAAGCTCACCAAATCCATTTCCTTCCACCCCCAGACAGATGCTCAAATCGAGGTCATCAACCAGATGATCGTGCATATCCCACACATGCACAATTCCAAGCATCCCCACACATGGGATGAGAGCCTTCACTATGTTCAACATAGCTACAATAGAGCCCTACATATCTCAACTAGCCACAACCCCTTTCAGGTGGGGTTGGGATTCCAACCATTGGGTCCCATGGATGTTTCACTACCCCTTGCAACCATCCAAGCAGACTCGTCCCATGCTCAAAATGAAGCCAAAAAAGATACCAGGATCATTGAGTGGATCCAACACATCTGCCAACAGGTTCAGGATAATTTAAAGAAGTACAATTCCAAGTATAATCATCACCATGATCAACACCGGGTGCCACACAAGTTTTAGGTGGGAGATAAAGTTTTGTTGCACTTGCAGAAGGAATTCCTTACAGGGCCCCATCATAAGATTCTTCCATTTTTCTATGGACCTTACACAATCACCAACGCTATGGGTGATAATTATTTTGAGCTCAACATTCCCCCCGTCCTTGGCTTGCATCCAGTATTTAATGTGGACCTCCTTCAACCATATTTTCCACTATTATTGGACATCTCAGAGATAGCAGAAAAATTGACACCAAGAGAGCTCAACCTTGACTGCATGGAACATGCATCCATTTATCATATTGTGGACACATAGGTCAAGGGTACTCGCTAGTAGAGGATCCAAGTTTATTGGGTTGTCAAAGCGGGGCATCTCCTGCACCAAGGCAAGTGGCTCACCTGGGGCCAAATTCAACCGAAATTTCCTCATCTGATGGGGGAACTCAACGCAATGGGGACCATTTGTTCCTAAGGGGGGAGGATTGATCCAAGTGGATATCATTGGCCACCCAAAAATTCCCATTGGCTCATCTTGATAGTTTCTCAGTTTGGCATTTTTTTCCTAATTTTCGGGTCTTGAACTTCCAGGGTTGTTTTGAGGCCCTAAACAACGTTTTTAGGGCTCACCACAGTAATAATGTAGAAGGAGTTAGAGTTTGATGAAATATTGTGTATTCCTTGGATAAAACTTTCCAATGTGCTACCATGTGTCTCAAACAAAGATCGTATGCAAAATTTACGACCCCGGGAAGTTGATGTACCAACTTACCCCAACGGGGCCCACATGAATTTTGGTGCTTCATCTCCTAGGGTTAGGTTTTTGGATGTCTAGGGTTTTGGAATTCATGTTCATTGTAAAAAGGATTTCAGAGCCTCATTGTACTCATCTTATTGTGAATGAGTGTAGCCATCACATCTCTTCTCAGAGATAAGTTGCCACCATTCTAGCAAGCTTGTTTCAGTCTGCATTTTATAATTTCAAAATATTTCTTATTTAAGAGAAGTCAATTTTTACTGTATCTTTGTTATTATTCACCATGTCTTTGTGTTAATATTATAAATCTGTTTTTTCATTTTGTTCCGCTCATAAATCTGGATCAGCACCCAAGCATGGGATTTCTTGTCAAAAATCACTACAATATTTTGACTAATTAGCTGCCACCAAAATGACATCGAAAAATCACTTTCAATTAATAGCCCATCAGAAAGGGTTCTCTTGTATCTAATTAATGAAGATTCAATTATTTGTACATCGTTTTACCAATTTTGAAATTGTGTCAATAATTACATAATTTCTTTGACTCAATAGTATCAATAGTAAAGTTAGTTATAACATCATTAATAATGTTTATGTTGGCATAAAAAAGGGTTTTCAACAACACACTTTGGTATAATTTCTTTGACACAATAGTATCAATAGTAAAGTTAGTTATAACATCATTAATAATGTTTATGTTGGCATAAAAAAGGGTTTTCAGCAACACACTTTGGTTTGGACATGGATATGGACATTTTTTAATATTTGCCTGGTCACAAAAGTGTTGGGCCTTTGTTTTGATGGAGGACATGTTGGCACAAACTCAACAAATAGAGAGATCATAGTTGTGCCACTAGGAGTGAAGATCATTAGCAACAATAAAGGGCATCATACATTGCAGGATACTAGAACCATGATATTGAGTGTGACTCCATGTGACTAAAGGGTAGAGTGGTGGAAGACTAAAGACACTTGGCCAAATATGGAGAATATATTAATTGGTTCATTAAGGAAGAATTAGGAGTAAGGTAACATGTTTTTGGAGTTTTAATCGGTCCTCTCACATGTCGACATGATTATAGAAATGTAAATGCCTCATCCTATTTGGGGTTGGTTATTGAGTATATAAGATTCAAGTAGAGAACATCAACCATGTTTCATGTTTTAGATACTTCATTCTATTGCATCCTTATGAATGAATGCTTGTTATGTAATGATGTATTAGATTTTGTTGGAAATGAGTGGAATGAGCCCTCCTTTCATTTTTTGGTTTCCGTTATATTGTATGGTGATGATGTTCTATATTTCAATTATTTATTCATTGTGCTTCCATACAATATTTTGTTTATTAAATTGTTGTGTGCTTA
>SNQJ01S0025239.1:80794-106216 GCA_010110895.2 Picea sitchensis
TATATAATTTATTGTCCTTATGTATATCTTTATATTCCAAGTATTTTGGATATTTATATAGTGAACCAGGTTGGTTCACCACATTGGTATCAGAGCTTCATTATTGATCCTGGCCATTGGCCATATAGGCTTCTATCCACATTGAAAAATATTCAGATTTTCTCTGATCTTCGGGTCATATTGAGCACAAGTTGTCATTGACCATTCATCACACAAGTTTACGTGAAGGGGAAACATTAAAAATAAAAATATGCCAAAAAATATTACCAGGCTATGAAATATTATTTCGACTTCAAAAGTTAGAAGAAATTAGGAAAAAAAGAGAAGAGGAGAGAAAAAAAGAAAAAGTAAAGGGTTTTAGTAAAGGCACACTAACAAATATAAGTGCATACCAAGAAAAGGTAAGAAAAGGTAATTTAAAAAAAAAAGTTCCAACACCAAGAAAATGTAAGAAAAGGTAATTTAGTTCCAAAGAAGTGGAAAAGTGAATATTTTATTTTACCTTTGGAGATTATGTGTGTATATTTATTTCTAAAGAACTATACCATAGGGTCGTGTTTTTTGAGACCTAGCCACCACTAAATAGTCAAAAATATAAAAATGAGTATTTAAAGTCTCCTAAGATATTTAAAATTTTTAGTTGGTGAAGTATTTATACATTGAAAAAGAAAGTATATAGAAAAGGATTTTAAGAATATTAAAAGGGAAAGTGATAAATTTTAAAGAGTTATTATTAAATTTTATTTGAGGATCTTTTGCATTAAGTGCATTTTTGAAGAAGTACGAAGTGAACTATGACAACTACAAATAATCCTACTTTTTTGAAAAAATGTCTATTTTGTGCAATGGTGTTTAATTTTCAAGAACCCTTTAGAAATCAAAATTTTAATTGCACAAATTGTCGAAAACCATTTATTCTAACAGAATATCAAAATGACTACAAGAAATTGGAAGACAAACTAGCATATTATAAAGAGACCAATAGAGATTTACAAAATGAAGTTGTCATGGATAAACTTAAGATTAAAGTGTATTCTTTCCAAGAAAAATGTGAGGAGTTGCATGCACAAATTAAAGACGAGAGAAAAAAATATGGCAAGACCTTACTAGAACGAAATCAAGAAATTTCTTTCCTAAAAGAACAAAATCAGAAGTTAGAACAAGCTAATCAAAATCTTATTAAGAAATTATCAGAGAAAGATGAAGAGAATGATCGTTTAAAGAACTATAATCAAATCTTGGTTGAACAAATCAAGAATTTGAAGAACGACAAGAAATTAGGTGAAAAAATGAAGAAACCTCGCATTTAAAAAACCTTAATCAGAGATTATTGGAACATATCAGAATGTTGAAAGAGGAATAATCGAAGAAGGAAGACAAGAACAAAGTCGACAAGGTAGAAAAGGAAGAAAAATCACGCCTAAAAATCCATAATCAAAGTTTACTCACCCAGATTAAGAAGATAAAGAGTGATAAGAAGACGATACAAGATAAGTTAGAACAATGTATCAATAAGGAATCATTGGTAGATAAAGAGACAATGACCAAACCTATGGAACTACAAAAGTCTTCAAATGGAAAAAACTTGATGGTGGATAAAGCAATCAACACATACCCAGTTAACCTTACAGCTCAAAGGGATTCAGTTGATGTAAAGAGGTCTTCACATGTCAAAGTAGAAACAAGCTAGGGGTATGAAGAAGACTCAATTACAAGTGTTAATCAAGAAGAAGCTACAAGTATACGAAGTAACGATCAGGTTCCAAGGATTCCTTATAGACATCTTAATCACAAAAATCGATACTTCAACCAATCAATGTATCCACAGAAATAAATGAAAAATATGTAAAAAATTATTACCTCCATTACAAATGATGCTCAAGGTAGAAGTTATCATGGGAGTCAAAATACATCAAATTGTCTACAAGAATCCCATAAAATCCCCATTGTGCAGAAGATCGATTTAAGGTGGGTAGACTCCCTTACAATTCGACAGTTCTACACAATGCTTAGAAGATCATATTGTTTCAAGTCCTCAATGATCATTAATTCAGGAATAAAGAATAAGGAGACGATATTACAAGCTAGAGAAAGAGATAAGTCTTCCATAAGTATGCTTTGAGGATAAAACATTTTTCAGGGGAAGGCAATGTTATGAACACAATATATATAAAAATAGATATAATTAATAATAATTAAATAGATTATAAATCAAAATTCATGTATTATCTAAAGGACGTGTCTATTCATGAAAGGGAACCCCCTGTGAAGATATATAAACAAGCCCTCATTCTCATTGTAATCATCTCATATTTTCATATACATTTATATATATTATTTATTGTCCTTATGGATATCTTTATATTCCAAGTATTTTGTATATTTACATAGTGAACCAGGTTGGTTCACCACAATTGCCAACACAACAAGGGATAAAAAATACAAATTCCAGGCACACTACAACCTCTCCCTATTCTATGTACTATAGGGATATAAATATTTATGGACTTCATTGTTAGATTACCCAAATCTGACAATAAATCAATCATCATGTTTGTGGTCGACCAACTTTCCAAATATGCTCATTTTTGTGCCCTCCAACACCCATTCAAAGCATCCACAATTGATCATTTTTTATGGACAATATATTAAAACTCCATGGAATGCCCCAGTATATAGTATCTGATTGTGATCTAACCTCCCTAACCCCTCATTCTACCTTTTGTATTTTTTTGGCCAGAATCCGACGATGTAAAGCTGGACAAAGACGTTATTTTTTGTTGTGTAAATTGCATTTATGAATGCATAAATGGATTTAGCGTGATGAAAACCCCCTAGGGAACTATGATTATACAAAGTTAGCCACTCAAATCTACAAATCCAAACATTCCTCACCAGATTTAGGGGAAAATCAAACGAAAAAAGCGTCGAAAAAGAGCCAAAAGGTAAAACGTTTAGAATACGTTGAATAATATGTTTTTATATGTAATAAAAGTTGTCATTAGTAAACAAGGCCTATGTAATAATGTGAACACATCTAATATAAGAAGACTTACTATAAGGTTCCACCTCTAGAAAGTTCTCTAGAAGATAGAAATAGTATAAATAGGGGTAGAAAGTATGGAAAAACCTGTATTGTGAATTCATTTGTACTTGACCTCTTCTCTACTTGAGGTTTCCCCCTCAAAGAGGAAAGTAAACTTTACTCTCAAGATAATAAATGTATCAATTGTGTCATTATGGGTACTATTTTGTTCTTTCTGCTAATAATTGTGAACAAAATTGTATTTCATCTCTGCATATTTCCTTCTCGTACCTTACATTACTATTATTATAAGTCAAATATAACAAAAAATCCTTGATGTAAAAAAGAAAAATTAAGAAATAATACCAAGTGTTAATTAACACACATAGAGATTCTCATCTTAATTTGGGTTTTTTTAAGCACTAAGAGATTTACATCTCAATCTCTTTTTAATCCCTCTTGATGCTTAATGGATCGAAAGTTATGATAACCTAATAGAAGGGAATTTCTTCTAAGGGAGGGGATTTCTTGGAACGAGTTGTGGTGGATAAAGAGTGAGCAGGGGTTCCATGTTCATGGTGCAAGATATGACCCTTAGTACTCGATTAGTTGGTGGAGGTGTACACCATCTATTTCAACCTTTTGAACTTGCAAATTGATGTACAAGTGAATATTTGCACAAATCAAGGTGATATAAATGTACCAAAAAAAATGTTTAACATATGCCTTGTTAAAAAGTACTTCAACTTATTTTTTCTTCCAATGAATTTGTCACCTAATAGAGTGGACTTACAAGAGATGCCTACAAGGCATAACTCTTTACAAAACATAGAAACCCATTAGCAAGCAAATTTAGAAAAAATAAAGAAACCAAACATATGATTTAGACTTTTTGTTTTTCCACACAAATAGCATTTGTGTTGTGACATGCCCAAGTGGATAAGTCTTTTTCCTAAGGCCGAGAGCCCTCGAGAATTAGGGATTAAGGAAAAAAAAAAATCGGCTTCACAAGATGCTTCCATGCAATACACAACCAAAAGACCATTCTATGACTTGAGCCTCCATAATTTGTTTAGCTAACTATCCAAAATGGTTGTTCGACATATCTATTTTTATATATAAGTATGTTTGTATTTTTTTGAAGGCCTTATCTTTATTTCACTTCTAATTCTTCCACCAAGCATCTAAGACTTGAAGGTTGAGTTTAATAATAAGATTACTACAAAATACCTCTTTAATGCACTCTATACCAAACCCATATGGAAGGTTTGATAGTTGAAAGTTGTCCTTAATATAAAGCCAAAACACCTAGTCCAGGTGGATATCACCAACCACCTATTACAAATGGCTCATCTTGGAAGTTTCTCAGTTTGTCAATTGTTTTCTATTTTTCGGGTCCTGAACTTCCAGGGTCATTTTGAGGCCCTAAACATCATTTTTAGCGATCACCATAGTAAAAACATAGAGTTTTACATCATAATATATAGTCCTCATATAGACCTTTACAACGGCCTATCATTTTCCTAAAGCAAAGATCGTATGCAAAATTTACGACCCTAGGAAGTTGATGTACCAACTTACCCCAACATGCCCCCCATGAATTTTGGCACTTCATCTCTTAGGCTTAGGTTTTTGGAAGTATAGGGTTTTGGAATTCATGTTTATTGTAAAAAAAAATTTAGAGCCTCATCATACTCATCTTCTTGCGAATGAGCGTAGCCGTCACATCTCTTCTCAGAGATAAGATGCAACCATTCTAACAATCTTGTTTCAATCTGCATTTTATAGTTTCAACATATTTCTTATTTAATAGAAGTCAAGTTTTACTGTATCTATGTTATTATTCATTGTGTCTCTGTGTTAGTATTATAAATTTTTGTTTTGATTTGTTTCCTCTCATAAATATGTATCAGTGGTATCAAAGCAATCTGCTCCTTGTCAATTTTTAGTGCATGTCCCCGACGAGGTCAAGGTATAGAGAGTTAGGTCTCAAGCTTGTTTCGCTTCAGGACAACTTCTCTTGCACACCCAAGAAACCTTTCATGGAGGGAGAAAACAAATATGACATGACATGAGCTCATTTCAAAATGTTGCTCGAGGAATCCCTCGAGTGATAGAGGAACGCGATGATGGAAAACCTTGCACAAATCCTTCGACGACTGTCGACTAGAGATGCATCTACCTCAAATGGAGGCGCATCCCCCTTCAAGGTACAAACCGATTTTGATATTCCTATATTTGAAAGTCAAATAGATGCAGATGTTGTAGATAAATGGTTAAACCTTTTAGAAGGGTATTTTTTTGTCCACAACGTTTCCGATAGAGAAAATATTACATTTCTGCTCCTCAAGGCCATCCCCCATGTCAAAAATTGGTGGGAGAATTTCCTTGAGAAAAAGGAAATAGAGGTTTCCACATTATTTGCAATTGCACCCACTTTGGCTTCCTTCAGGGATGTTATTAAGGAACAATACTACCCTTTTGGAAGTTATGATGACTTGTATACAAGATGGACCACACTGTGGCAAGAAAGAAACCAAACAATGCCAAAGTTCACCAATGTATTCCATACCTTCGCACCAAGATGGGTATCAAATATTTTGAGTGAAATCCACTTCTCAAGCATCATGGAAGTCTTCATAGATACATACAAACATAAATGTAGTTTATGCACATATCATATCGATATGTTGTCAAAATCGAGCATAAGATTAAAAGAAAGACGCAACAGTTTGGGTCTAGAAACCTCTCACAACAGAAGCAGGGCAAGGGAAACCCCAACCCGCAGAACAAAGGGAAAAGAAAAGATGGAAAAACTTGGGACAACCTGTCTAAGCTGAAAACAAAGAAGGACATTGGAAATATGAAGAAAGGCATCGGGAAGTGGTGTGACTTCCATAAGATCCCCTGGCATAACACTGTTGATTTCCACTCAAAGTAGTCATTGGTGGTGTAGGTGAAATCATTTGAATCAGATGCGGGTTCTAAATTAGAGTCAAAACCAGGAAAGGGGAGACACATTATTGATGCGCAACCCAGTGCCACCATTTCTACCTCCAAGATCCATCCTGGTGAACTTGGTGAGATAGAGGAAGGAGATGGTCTCTTTCATTCACAGATGTGGGTGAATGGTACTCCATTTCACTTCATCATTGATAGAAGCAACAAGAAGAACCTCATCTCAGCGTAGGTTTCAAACAGTTGGCCCTGCCAACAACAATGCACCCACAACCATACACAATCAGATGGTTCCGCCAAGGAAGCAATCTTCGCATCAACCAATAATGTCGCTCGTCCTACGACATCAATCCCTTAAAATATGAGGTGTTGTGTGATGCCATTGCCCTTGAAGTTTGTGATGTTATTTTGGGCCAACCTTATTTATGGAAATGTCATGTTATATATGAGTCTAGGCCTCACAGTGTTATTATTACTTTGGATAGGAAATTGTACAGGATACCCAAGGTAGTCCCACCTATTTCTATTTCCTTGATCTATGGAAAGAAATGTAGGAAGGTCATGTCTCAGACTGGGAAGTTTGTCTTCTTCATGATTCTCTCTCAAAGTGAGCGAAAGGTTGCAACCACATCCATGGCCTCCATGACCAATCTCTCCATGCAATAGAAGCAAGTGGATAAGGTCATGGAAGAATACAAAGACATATTCTCCTCACCCATTGGGGTACCTCTACACTATTAGGTCAAGCATTTAATCAATTTGAACCTTAGTGCATGACTACCCAATGGGCCATTCTATCGCCGCTCTATGTTAGAAAATGATAAGATCAAGCATCATATCCAAGAAATGCTCCCAAAGGAGCACATTTGACCGAGCTCATCACCATGTGGAATCTCAATCGTGCTTATGCAGAAGAAAGACGAGACCTGGAAACTTTGCATCGATTATCGAGCCTTAAATAAAATCATAGTCATGAAATGATACTTGATTTCCCGAATCGATGATCTCCTTGACCAACTCAAGGGGGACAAATACTTCAGTAATATTGATCTGAAGTCTGGCTACCATCAGGTCCCAATAGAGCAAACATATGTATGGAAAATTTCCTTCAAATCTAAAGAAGGTCTTTTCGAATGGTTGGTCATGCCCTTTGGTTTGAAAAACGTCCCAACAACTTTCATGAGGATGATGGATGATATCTTGTAGGATTTCACCATTTTTTTTTTGGTGGTGTATCTCGATGACATCCTCATCTACAACAATAATTGGGTGGAACACTTGCAACATATTCAATAGGTTCTACGCAATCTGCGATGGCACAAACTATATGCAAATTTGGAAAAATGTTCCTTCGACATGGACAGGTTCTAGTACCTAGCATACATTGTTGATCAGTATGGGGTGCATGTTGATCCTACCAAGATCCAGGTCATTTGTGACTAGCCAACCCCAACCACACTCACTGATCTTCAAAGCTTTCTAGGCCTTGGCAATTTCTATCGTAGGTTCGTGTTGGTATTTTCCCATATTGCATGGGCCCTTAACCAAGTAACAAGGGGTGGTGGTAAGGAAAATTTCATGTGGGGAAACAAGAGTTTGATGATTTGAAGCAATGCTTGTGCTCAGCCCCAGTGATCTCATTACCCGAACTGCAACATCCCTTTGAGATCAAGAAAGATGCTTCAGACTATGTTGTGGTCATAGTTCTCACTCAACAGAGACACCCCATGGCCTATCATAGTGAGACACTATAATATGATGTCCATAATTACCCTACTTACAAAAATGAAATGTAATCCATTGTGAAATCCTGCCGCTAATGGAGGCATTACATTCTTGGGAAGGAGACAATCATCCACACCGGTCATAAGCCATTGTAGTTCATGGAGACAGAGGGAAAATTACAAAATGACCTCCATCAGAAGTGGTCCACATACTTGAAGCAGTTCCATATCAACATCAAGTGTAAGACATGAAGCACCAACCACATCACTGATTTCCTCAGCCGCCCTCTAGTTTCAACACTCACCATGATGCTAAATTCCTGCGGCCACGAGACCTCGGGGTGGCCCCAAATCTATGAGAGAGATCTAAATTCTCCACCACCTACTAGATGTTGGGTGAAAACACATTTGTCACTGATTTCCATATTTAGGATGGGATGTTGTGCCATCTGGGCCATATCTGCGTTCCATCAAGTGAGCAAGAGAAATTTATTTGGGAAGCCTACTACAATTGGGTGGCAAGACACTCCGGCATCGAAAAGACAATGGCAATGTTGCAACAACATTTCTATTGATCGAAACTTCGATAGGATGTCAACAACTATATCAGGTCCTGCACTGTCTGCGTTATTTCCAAACCGAACATTAAGAAAAAAGGCATGTACACCCCTCTCCATACTCATGAAAGGCCTTGGGAATCCATCTCAATGGACTACATTTCGGGCCTTTTTTCAACCAAGTGGGGAAATGAATATGTTTTTGTGGTGGATGATCATTTTTATAAAATGGCGATTATGGACGCCTATAAGAAGAGCATCACAACAAAGGCCACTGTGAAGCTCTTCTTCAAATGAGTGTGGGTACATTTTGGAATAGCACAAACCATCGTCCCATATCGATACAGTCGATTCTTCAGTATATTCTGGTCGATCCTCTAGTCACTATTGGAGAACAAGCTCAGCAAATCCATTTCCTTACACCCCCAGACAGATGGTCAAATCAAGTTCATCAACCAGATGATCATGCATATCTGGCGCATGTACAATTCCAAGCATCCCCACGCATGGGATGAGAGCCTTCACTATGTTCAACATAGCTACAATAGAGCCCTACATAGCTCAACTAGCCATAACCCCTTTCAGGTGGGTTTGGGATTCCAGGCATTGGGTCCCATGGATGTTGCACTACCCCTTGCAACCATCCAAGCAGACTCGTCCCATGCTCAAAATGAAGCCAAAAAAGCTACCAGGATCATTGAGTGGATCCAACACATCCGCCCATAGGTTCAGGATAATTTACAGAAGTACAATTCCAAGTACAATCATCACCATGATCAACACCAGGTGCCACACAAGTTTCAGGTGGGAGATAAAGTTTTGTTGCACTTGCAGAAGGAACGCCTTACGGGGCCCCATCATAAGCTTCTTCCATTTTTCTATGGACCTTACACAATCACCAACGCTATGGGTGATAATTATTTTGAGCTCAACATTCCCCCCTTCCTTGGCTTGCATCCAGTATTTAATGTGGACCTCCTTCAACCATATTTTCCACTATTATTGGACACCTCAGAGATAGCAGAACAATTGACACCAACAGAGCTCAACCCTGACTGCATGGAACACACATCCATTTATCATATTGTGGACACATAGGTCAAGGGCACTCGCTAGTAGAGGATCCAACTTTATTATGTTGTCAAAGCAGGGCAACTCCTGCACCAAGGCAAGTGGTTCACCCAGGGCCAAATTCAACAAAAATTTCCTCATCTGATGGGGGAACTCAACGCAATGGGGACCATTGCTTCCTAAGGGGGGAGGATTGATGCAGGTGGATATCATTGGCCACCCACCTATTCCAACTGGATCATCTCGATAGTTTCTCAGTTTGGCATTTTTTTCCTAATTTTCGGGTCTTGAACTTCCAGGGTTGTTTTGAGGCCTTAAACAACGTTATTAGGGCTCGCCACAGTAAAAATGTAGATGGAGTTAGAGTTTGATGAAATAATGTGTATTCCTTGGATAAAACTTTCCAATGTGCTATCATGTGTCTCAAACGAAGATCCCATGCAAAAGTTACAACCCCGGGAAGTTGATGTACCAACTTACCCCAACGAGGCCCACATGAATTTTGGCGCTTCATCTCCTAGGGTTAAGTTTTTGGATGTCTAGGGTTTTGGAATTCATGTTTATTGTAAAAAGGCTTTCAGAGCCTCATTGTACTCATCTTATTGTGAATGAGTGTAGCCATCACATCTCTTCTCAGAGATAAGTTGCCACCATTCTAGCAAGCTTGTTTCAGTCTGCATTTTATAGTTTCAACATATTTCTTATTCAATAGAAGTCAATTTTTATTGTATCTCTGTTATTATTCACTGTGTCTTTGTGTTAATATTATAAATCTATTTTTTCATTTTGTTCCGCTCATAAATCTGGATCAGCACCCAAGCATGGGATTTCTTGTCAAAAATCACTACAATATTTTGACTAATTAACTGCCACCAAAATGACATCGAAAAAGTAATTTCAATTAATAGCCCATTAGAAAGGGTTCTCTTGTATCTAATTAATGAAGATTCAATTATTTGTACATCATTTTACCAATTTTGAAATTGTGTCAATAATTACATAATTTCTTTGACGCAATAGTATCAATAGTAAAGTTAGTTATAACATCATTAATAATGTTTATGTTGACATCAAAAAGGGTTTTCAACAACACACTTTGGTATAATTTCTTTGACACAATAGTATCGATAGTAAAGTTAGTTATAACATCATTAATAATGTTTATGTTGGCATAAAAAAGGGTTTTCAACAACACACTTTGGTTTGGACATGGATATGGACATTTTTTAATATTTGCTTGGTCACAAAAGTGTCGGGCCTTTGTTTTGATGGAGGACATGTTGGCACAGACTCAACAAATAGAGAGATCATAGTTGTGCCACTAGGAGTGAAGATCATTAGAAACAATAAAGGGCATCATACATTGCAGGATACTAGAACCATGATATTGAGTGTGACTCCATGTGACTAAAGGGTAGAGTGATGGAAGACAAAAGACACTTGGCCAAATATGGAGAAGATATTAATTGGTTCATTAAGGAAGAATTAGGAGCAAGGTAACATGTTTTTGGAGTTTTAATCGGTCCTCTCACGTGTGGACATGATTAAAGAAATGTAAATGCCTCATCCTATTTGGGGTTGGTTATTGAATATATAAGATTCAAGTAGAGAACATCAACCATGTTTCATGTTTTAGATACTTTATTCTATTGCATCCTTATGAATGAATGCTTGTTATGTAATGATGTATTTGATTTTGTTGGAAATGAGTGGAATGAGCCCTCCTTTCATTTTTTGGTTTCCGTTATATTGTATGGTGATGATGTTCTATATTTCAATTATTTATTCATTGTGCTTCCATACAATATTTTGTTTATTAAATTGTTGTGTGCTTATGTTGGATAAATAATGAACTAGATAATAGGGTTATGTAGCTTAATCCATAGGAGGAGGTCGTGGTCTGATGGTCAAAGGTATGTAGTTTTCGTCATTTTTTGAGAATGATCACTGGTATGGGAAATGATTGCATTAGCTATACTATTTGAATCCAGACACAACCTTCTATGTCTCAACACATGGATTTGAGTGCGACCTTCTCCTTAATGGGGATTTAAAATGGACACAAATGTCGACCTAGGTCTCAAATTGAGCCAACAAATGGTTCTATTATTGCTAGAACCCTATCATGATGTATATGACATTTTGATGGTATGACTATTATGTTGACCTGAAGTTATGTGGATGACTAATAGTTTATACAATCAACCTCTTTGTGAACTAGTATGCTAAGAGTTGTGAATTCACTTTGATTTATGATGACCATGCTATATATGTGAAGTCTTTTTGGGTACGATTTCAAGAGATATTGTTTGAAAAGATGAGTAGATTGGGGGAGCATCCACAAAAAGCCTGGAAAAGGAGTGAGATGTAGTGGAATGTTTGAGACCTATTTATATTGCATAGATTCGATCATGAAGTTATAAGAGATTTCAATTTTTGGGTCAAAATCATGATGGAAGGCTACAATGTTAAATTATCAGTCAAGTTTATCCAGTCTTTTTCATGAGAAGAATATTAGTTCAAGAAAGGTTCTGATAGGAGGTTGGTAAAAGAAATCATGAGTTGGGTGAATATGTTTTGGTAGAGGAGGACTACATGCATTTTAACCTACCATTGATGGTAGCATTTAAGCACATATGATGGACTAACTTGGGATGGAACTGAATAAAATGAGTAGATAAATAAAGAAGGTACCATGGGGGGACTACAAGCTCAAGAGAGAATAAAATGGGCTTTGAAGTGGGGTGAAAAAAAAAATTGGTGTTTGAACAAGATATGGGAGATTCACTAAGAAATTGAAGTGGTAAGTAGGGGTGTTGATGAGAAGGGGAGAAAATAATAATAAGTAGGGATGTTGATGAGAAAGGGAGAAAAGAAGAATAACTAAAATAAGTTAAAGAAGTTGTGGAAAAGGAAAGAGAAAGTTGGCTAGTGGTTTAGAGGACATTGATTGGTAGAAAAAAATAAGTCTAAAAGAAGAATGAAAGGAGGTGGATCATCTAGGAAGCCAAATGAATTGATAGAGTAACTGTAGCAAGAAAAAAAGTGTTTTTAGAGTGATGGATCAAACATAGTGTAGAGGGAAGTTAAAGTGTGTTTAGAGTGATGGATAAAACATAGTAAAGTGGGAAGTTATTATATCCATAGATAATTATAATCGATGGAAATATGAGGGCATGATCATTGAGCCACAAGATAGGGGTCCACTTGATGATATGTTTTGAATGGTACGAATTAAAGGTAATGGAGCCTATCCTAGTCATCGCCCCTTGCACAATTTAGGACAACTGAGGTAATTGCCAGCTTTTTTTCTAGTCATGGTTTACTAACACCATGCAATATTAATTTAAGAAATAATACTGGAAGAAAACTAAGTTCAAGAGAAGGTATAGGAATTATCAATTCGAAATGGATTGTTATATAATTTTTCATCCATCTTGGTTCTTTCTAGGTGGAAAAATTGGAGGAATTCCCTTCCAAGGCCCATTTTAGTGGTAGGTCCTAGTTTGGAGATTTGGAGTAAAAAATTTGCAAGAATGGCTCAAAACCCATTGACATTGTTATACACACTCCTCAGTGGTGTGAAAACAATCTCAATCAAGTTTCATATGGTTTATGTGCAAGGAAATACAATAGGATGCACCACCACTTTGTGTAACTAAGAATGTTTGATCGACAAGTAGACTCCCTCATCTAGATTGGTTTCTCTAGGGATGAGTGCAATTTTTAAGTATGCCTCCTCCTGAATAATTTCGTATATATATCCCCACCTGCTAGTCTCCATGCAAATTTATGTGTCACTGCATGTTGGTCTTGGGCCACCAACATTTATCTCTGGCTCTTCCTGGCGATCTAGGCTTAATTTAATGATGTGATGATCACATATTAGTATTGTTAGTTCCAAAGGAAACACAAATGCTTGTGTTGAGATGGTAAGTAGAGATTTGAGGAGCTACCTAATCCTTGGGATTATGGTTTATTGTAAATATTTAATTTAGGAGAAATAGGAAAAGTCATAAATGAATATAAATAGCCATTGGACCTCTTGGAAGATGAAACCAAAGGTCATATCTAAATATATTTATATATGTGACTCTCATTAATAAAAAATTTAATGTGTAGAGTTAATCAACCTTGACCAGTAATGTTATCAAAATGAGGTTATTTTTTATAACCCCATGATTTGGATCTATGTGCTTGTTTAATGTAGGGTTCACCATTGTCACCAGAAAACTGCATTTTGTGAATATCATCTTATGAGTGTTGGAGTTGTCTCTTCTATTATAATTTTTTCACAGTTTCAAGATTTCTAAAAGTTACGAAGCCATATAGGTGTTGGTATTTGCAATTATGAACAGATTATGCATCATCATACAAGACCTTTTGAAGTAATTAGAAAAGTATGACTGAGTGAAGGTACTTTAAGCGGGGAATTTCATATATTTTTAGACAATTTGAGTTCACTACACCTTAGCTATTTAATCAACCCGCCTGCTAATCATGGTGCCTATTAATTAAAAAAAGGCATTGGTTGGTGTTGACAATATGACTCATTATAGTTGTGATATCCAATCGAGCTATGACTTAATGACCTATGAAGTGTAAATTGTTTCCTCTAGTTTCCATGCAGCGCTACGATGAAGTACAATTCCACTCTCCACAAAATAAGTCCACAACTGTAGACTCTTTTCAAGTGAACAAGAATATGACGACAATGATGATGATATGAAATTTGGATTTGAGGAAAACACATGGGATGATGTCGTTTGAAACCCTAAACTTAATCTAGTTGAACACCTCTAAGTTTCCCTTGCTTCATGGAAACCCTAATCCAGCGTAACATGTCTAGGTTTCTACTAAGTTAACCATTAGAGCTATCGCAATAACTACATGGGCGAGAGATGAACCAATGCATATTTGCGTGCTATATACGTGCATACAAAGCATTAGAGTTGTTTTCATCCACACACTTTTCATAACTTCTCCACTTTCTTGGCTACCTCTCTATTCCATTTATCTTTGTAACTACTTCTCTCCTAGCATTCATTTATTTGTTGAATTTCCCTTGTTCGTTCTAATATATCACTATCATAATTTCTCCACATTTCATCTATAGAATGGTGAAATTGCATCCACAAAACTAATATTCAATTGATGTGTCATACTCCTTTTGGCGGTTACATTATGAAATGTTGTCGCAATTGTAAGGCAAACTTGTAAGGTGGCGACTGGCCCAAGAAAAATTCCCCTTCGGTGGTGATAATTTTTGGCAAATTATCCATGTTGGGAAAAATTGATGGTTTGGAATAGAAGCATTCAATCATGACAACCCCACAACAAAACAATGTATTTGTGGTAAATATGCCATATGATGTAGCCAAAAGTGGCTTAGTGGCTTGGTTGAACGATAGTTGTTCCATGTCGTGAAGGCTCCAACTCAACAATATAAGGGTTGTTGACCCAGGTTCTAGTCTCGATTAACTGCTCAATATGTCTTACAATGAATATATTGAACTGAGGGTTATAGAGACATTAGTGTGATTGATTCCCCTGTCTCTATATATATGTAGCAAAAGAACAACTAGTATAGATATGTGGAAATGTTGGACATGTAGTATCATTTTGATTGGTACTTGGAAGAGAAACTGGGAAACCTAGTTATGGATTTTGTGAGTATAGAGTTGAGGAGACAGTGGGTAGTGCATGTAGAAATCTCCAAGGATATGAGATAAATAGTTAGAAGTTATGTGTTTGGCCTCAAATTATGGACCTAGTTTGGCCTCAAATTATGATACCCATAGATAATTTGTTGTCCTTGAAATCTCTGGAAATCCATCATTTAATCAACCTATAGGCCTTGTAGTGGAAACATCAGTCATGGATTTGGTTTTCAGGATAAATTATAACATGTCTCTAAGGAGATTCAATGTGTATGCAATGGAAGATGGTAGTCTAGGCCTCTCCCTACATGGGTTGAGATCTAAAATCTGCAAGGTTTCCAATTCAATCCATATGCACAGTTTGTTATAATATATGTTGATGAAGATGATGATATTGTAACTATGGTAGACAACAATGATTTTCTTGATGTCTTGCATCAAGGTTTAAATCCTTTGTTCTTGGAAGTGTCTTTGATGAGTCATAATAATAAGGTCACAAGAAAACAATCTCAAAGACAACCTTCAACCCCTCATGGTGAGAGATCTAATCTTCACTATGTTGGTTGTGGAAAGAACGGACATGACTCAAAGACAAGAAGGAACAAAAGGAAGAGAAAGGTAAAGCTCCTAAACCCACTCACTCTGTTATTGCTCATTCCAATATTGGAATAAATGAAGATTTATTGAAAACTTCAATTTTTTTTTGGACAAATGATTTGTTTCTTGACATTGGTGCTACTTGCCACATGAATTTGTGGAGAGACTTATTTGATGAGCTGAATGACAATGTAGAGGGTGAAATATAATTTGTAGATAGATCTAGTCTCAAAATTGTAGGAATTGGCACCATCATGCTCAAATTGCCTAGATTCCTGGATTTTCTTTTTCATGATGTTTTCTATTTCCTCAATTTCAAAGGAACTTTCTATCTATTGTGCACATTTGATAGCAATGCCATGCCATTCACATGTTTTATGAAAAATTTAGAAAAGGAGGTCTTCTGACAACATGGTCATCATAATAGGATGGGAGGATGAAAAATTGTTGAAGCTAAAAGGGACATCAACATGGACACTGAATTATATATACCTCTCTCACCATGATGAAGGTACATTGTCATCGAGTTTCTTGTGGCATGATAGATTTGGCCACATCAATTATTATAGTCTTTTTATGTTGAAGAAGAATGGTTTTTTTTGGTTTTCCTACCATTCCAAGGAATTTGAAGTAATGTGAGGTATGTATCCTTGGTAAACACAAGTAGCCTTTTCATGATTCCACTTCGAGAGAATGTAGAAAGCTAGAGTTGATACACTCTAATTGTGTGGCCCCATGCCTATTGAATATACCTTTGGTAATAAATGTATCATGATTTTTGTTCATGATTACACCAAGATGTGTTGGGTTTATTTGTTGAAATGAAAATCTCAAACATTTGAAAAATTTAAAAATTTTCATCTATGGATTAAAATAAATCTCAATCTCGTATTGGCACTCTTGTGTATTGGTAATGGAGGGGGATATACTTCTAATAAGTTTGAAAGATATCTTTTCCAACATGGGATTAAGCATCAAATAATTGTTGATTACAATCCTCAACAAAATAGTGTAGCAGAAATAATGAACATGATACTCTTGAATATGGTACATTCCATGCTATTTTTCAAGAATGTGAGGTTGATTTTTTGCGTTGATTGAATTCTGTGTGCAATGTATGTGAGAAACATAAATCCATATCATGCTCTTGGGAACAATAATCCTTATGAAATGTGGTATGGTCGTAATCCTTTGGTGAGGCATCTAAATGTCTTTGGTTTCCACTTGTTATTCCTTAATTCCTAAAGAGAAAAGAAACAAACTATGTACAAAGACTCAAAAGTGAATCTTGTTGGGGTACTGAAATACCACCAATGCATAAGAATCACACCAAATCATAATAAATGTTGCTCCAAGAATTAAGGTTGTAAATGATTCTTGGTCTTGTGATGAGGTAGAGGGAAGATATATAAGGAGAATTTTCAAATATTTGAAACTTAAATATCATCACATTGATAATGATATTTCTAGAAACAAGGAGTGTTATTGATAAAGATGCATAAAAATGGCATAAGGGGAATGATCATAGGAGTAAGGAATTTACGATGCAACATATTGAATGAAAAAAATCACAATCCTCATTGTTGTAATTCCAATTTTAGGTTGTGTAATGTTGACAAGCTCTGTTTTGCATAAGCTCATACATAAAATTAATCAAGAACATACAAGTTATAGTTGATCTTAATGGAGTTTTTTTATCCCAAACAAAATCACTCACATAATTTTGTGTGAAACAAATGAAAGCTATTCATTATCTTTACAATGAGTTAGACATAACTTATACAATATGAATTGTCGAGAGATTTACATTCAAGTATTAATTATGTCTTCCCCCCAAGTATCTATTTCAATAGAAACAATGTCATAAACAACAAAATATCAAATATCAATGATATAACCAAGTTAGATTTGTTGACATGTTAGATGCTTTTAGAGAGATGGAATATTTGAACATGAATAAAGAGAGATTACCTCATTTCCTTGGGTTCGATCGATGTTTATTGTTTTCTCTTCAAAATTGTCATTGAACCACACATTTGTAGTGAATCTTGCTAATAAGTTTTCAATTCCATTGTGATTTACACCCATAACCCATGACTAATTGTTTTGTTTTTTTGTGAAGATAAGAGAGAAATCCAAAATAACAAAGGAAATGGAATTATGGTGAGTGTGGGATATGAACACATTAAGTATGGACATTAAATGTCATGCCAATTATCATATCAATAAGGATAAAAAATGCACATAACACATGAAATATGTTAAGGACCTAACCTCCCTAACCCCTCACATAGATAGAATAATATTTTTTCAATCTAATAAATATCGACATTAGTAAATAAGGCCTATAATAATGTGAACATTCTTAATTTAAGAAGAATCAATAGAAGCTTACACTTCTAGAAACACATTCCTCTAGGATGTTCTTTAGAAGATATAATTAGTATAAATATAAGTAGAAAGTGTGGGAAAGTTTTGTCTTGAGAATTATTGTAATATAGCTCTACTTTGTTGAAGGTTTCCCCCTTGAAGAGGCAAGTGAACTTGGATTTCTATCAATAAAGGTATCATTGTTGGTGTTGTTATTCTCTATATTTTGTTGTTCCACTATTATTTGTTGCAATATTTATGTATCTACTTATTATAGTACATCTCATACCTTACAAGTGGCATCATATCTCTTTCCTCTGCAGAAATTGTGGGATTTTTTTTTAGGGTAGAGACATTTACTTTCATCATATTTAAAGAACAAACATCTCTCGTTCAACGAGGAAATTTGCATCTAGGGAAGAATACACACAGGAAAAATAGATGGTTTCACGGGGTTACTTGAAACAAATGTTTCACCTTGTTGGAAACCTTTGTAACCCATGTTTGTAACCCTTCGAGTAGTTAGTATCACATTAGACATAATCTATACATGGCAATCACTCCCACATACCATCAAGTACATCAAGAGTCCCGTAGGTATCATAAAACCATATCTATATCATCTGAAAACTGCCTAACTGATATAGTTCCACCGAGAACAAAACTTGGGAAGATACTCTCTAGTACATGGGTAATAAGGTAGTATGGATAATGGTACGGTCGAACCTCCTTAGTTAATGCCTCAAGATATTGGGTCGAGTACTACTATTCGACCCAACATATATATCAGAGAGCTATAACACATGGAAAACCCTTGTATGTAAGAACCCTGAAAACCCTAACCCTTGCGAAAGTAATGGAACAAAAAAGAAATAGAAGATAAATTTTGTTGCGCAACCTTGCCTCCTACATCCAGGTTGAGAAATTCCTACATAGTTGTCCCCGTTAAAAATTTGGGAATTATGTCACTGCAATTCAGGACTTATCCCATTGGATTCCTCTCTTCACCCTGGTCGTCGTGGTATCTATCACTTGTAATCCTTTTTTCCATGGACCCACCCACCCTTCTCAACACCCTTATTTTCCACCTATCCCATTAGCTTCTTCCCTTCACCCCATTCGTATTTATACCCCTCATGTGAAAACCTTTTTTCTATGTGGACCCACTTGCACATCTTTTCCTAGTCACAAATGGCTCTCACTCACAACCAAGAAATCATTGACTTTATCACAAATAACACCTAGAACAAGAAGCACATCACAAACATCAATTTCAACATTAGCTCCCTCAATTTCTCCATTGATACTTTCAAGGACCAATATTCCACAATCAAAGACACACTCGACGAATTGTTGAGCCGATCCATGAACCCTTCTTCATTTGAACAACTTTCGTATCATGAAGACACCAACTCTTCCCATTTCCAAAACTCTCATTCCAATCACCTTCATCGTGAAATACATCTTCCAAGATTCAAGGTGAACAAATTTGATGGCTCGGATCCCAAGGACTGGGTCACTCAAATGGAAAATTATTTCTCCTTGCATGGCATCAATGATGAATTGGCCAAAAATTGTTATAGTGTCCTCTATCTGGATCCTGAACGTTGGAAATGGTGGCAATGCCGTAAAAATTCATGCCAAGGGTATGTTGTTTGGACAGTGACAGCTTTTGGCCAAGATTTATGAACACTTTGACACTGATACACACCATTTGGGGTGTTTGACCAAGTTGAAATAGTCTGGCACTATGGAAGAATTTATAGCTTCCTTTGAGAACTTTGATTTCATAATAGAGGGCATGTCATATTCCTTCTTCGGGTAATTCTTTATCAGTGTCTTAAAGGATGAAAGATAATCCCAGGACCTAATGGCCCACCCCCAGACTTTGTTGGAAGATACTAAATGTGCCAAGGAAGCAAAACAAGTTGTCTCTACACAGAACATAAAACCCTCTTTTATTCCTCTCCCTCGACCCACCAATCCTGCCCCTCAAGCCACTCCTCTCAAGATACAAAAATGAACTTCAGAAGAAATGGTTGAACGCCAACTCAAGGGCGTTTTCTATAGTTGCGATGATAAATATTTTCCGAGGCATAAGTGAAAATAACATAAGATTTTTATGGCTATTTTTGAGGATGTTTCTGATGAGGATGATGGTGTTTCCCTTATTGAAGACATACCCCAAGCAGATGATCCTACTCCGTCATATAACCCTCCAGAATTTGAACCCATGATTTCATTGAATACCCTCACTGACTTCTCTGCTCCCGAAACCCTCAAGTTAATTGGCTACATCAAACATAGGAAAGTCATCATCCTAGTTGATAGTGGAAGAACCCATAATTATATTCATCGCCATATTTCTCAAGAAATCAATTTCTATATCCGTCCAGTCAACAATTTTCAAGTCATGATTGAAAATGGTAGTTACATAAAATGTGGGGGGAGTTGTGAAAATTTTCACCTAAAAATTGGTTAGTACCGCCTAAAATATCATATGTTTGTTATAGACATGGACGATTGTGACATTTTTCTTAGTGACGAATGGTTACACACTCTCAACCCCATTACAATGGATTTTAAGGACCTCACCTTTCAATTCTAGTAGGAGGGACCACAATATAAGTTCCAAGGAATCACATCAATCACACATGAGATCATCAGCTTCTGCCAAATGGAAAATCTACTTAAAAAAGGCCATTTTGGCATTATTTCTCAACTCCATTCTATTCAAGTCGTTGAGACACTCTCTATGCATCCCGACCTCAAATTTATACTCTCCTGACACAAATATATTTTTAACAACCCCCATGGACTTCCCCCTTCCCATGACATCCATGATCATTCCATTCCTCTAATCCCATGTAGTCTTCCTCCCAATGTTCACCCTTACCATCATCCTTTTTCCCAGAAAAATGAAATTGAGAAAAAATTTCAAGAATTTCTAGAAGCGTATATTATCCATCCAAGTACTATCCCATATTATTCTCTAGTAGTCATGGTACTCAAGAAATAAGGAACTTGGCACATGTATCATGATTTTAGTGTCCTCGACAAAAACACAATCAAGGACAAATTTTGCATTCTTATCATTGATGACCTTTTGGATGAATTGAGTGATACTCAGTACTTTACAAAACTTGATATTTATTCTTCCTACCACTAGATATGTATGAAGGAAGAAGACATTCCCAAGAATTCATTTAGAACTCATGAGGGTCACTATTAATTCTTGGTCATGCCATTTGGCCTCTATAATACTCTCTCCAATTTTCAAAGTCTCATGAAACATATCTTTTGTCCATTTGTCCATCATTTTGTCTTATTTTTCTTTGATTATATTCTCATCTACAATAAAACTTGGCAATCCCATTTTTCCCATGTGGATCAAGTTGTCCATCTACTATACAAGTACCAACTTTTTTCTCAAATAGTATAGATGTGCTTTTGGAGCCTCTGAAGTTGAGTACCTAGGTCATATTTTCAACAATAATGGTGTACAGGTGGATCCTAAGAAGATTGAAGCTATGAAGGATTCGCCTCACCCTAAAAATCTTAAAATTTTGTGTGGTTTCTTGGGTTTAAGGTGCTACTATTGCGAGTTTGTTCAAAGTTATGGAAAAACTTCCTATCCTCTCACTGCTCTCCTTAAAAAGAATGAATTCAGTTGGACGCCTGAAGTTGATCACTCATTACACTGCTTGAAAGAGTTTATGTGCACGAATCATGTCCTCACACTAACAGACTTCACCAAGACTTTTGTCCTGGAATGCGATGTGTCAGGGAAAGGAATTGGGGTAGTCCTCATGCGATATGGATGACCTCTGGCTTTCACTAGGAAACAAATTTTGGAGAAACATTTGGGACAATTAATCTATGAAAAGGAAATGTTGGATATTATGCATGCAGTGGATCTCTGACATCCTTATCTATTGGGGAAATGCTTCCAAATTAAAATGGATCATCAAAGCTTCAAGTATTTTTTGGAACAAATAATTTCCTCTCCAAAGAAAAAAAAATGGGTGACCAAACTATTTGGGTATGATTATGAGATCATTTACAATAAGGGAAAAGAAAATGTAGTTGTCGATTCTCTTTAAAGGAAATATAAAGACGAAGGGTCCCTCTTTTCCCTCTCTTTCATTATAGTTGATTGAATTCAAGCAGTTCACCCGAAATGGTTGGAAGATCCCAAACTTTCTCACTCGATCCAACAACTACAATAATATCCTCAATCTTCTCGAGGGTACTCTTATCCCAATGCCAAGATTCACTATAAAGGTATCAAGTATTTAAGAAAGCATACAAACCTTAAATCCATTGTTCTCTTTGAGCTTCACTTTTCTCCCATGGTTGGGCATTCAAGTTTAACCAAAACCTATGAACGGGTCAAATGTTCCTTTTTTTTGGGAATGTATAAAACATGACATTGACACCTTTGTGGCTAAATGTGATACTTGTCAATGAAATAAGGGAGAAACCATCAAATCTTCAGGCACACTCCAACCGCTCCCAATTCCACTTACTATTTGGACATATATTTCTATTGACTTCATTGTGGGCTTACCTAAATCAAACAATAAATCTGTCATCGTGGTCGTAGTAGATCGTATTTCCATGTGTTAGTGCTAGAAGTTGTTCCTAGACTGCATTAAGAACAAGCCTAGCACATCTTATTTCAAAGGTTAAAAGCAAATAATTTTAAAGAGGTGGGAGGATCAGACTCTTAATCTTAAAAGAGACTTAATGGATAAAGTGTCAGGATATGTTCTCTATGTGAAATAGATCAGGTAAGCAAAACCTTAGTTGAGTCAAGTGAGAATGGGGTATATGCTGAAGAAGAATAAATGAAACAAAACTGATAATCATAAAAGATCAATCTATTCTTTGATATAATTAACCAGTAGAAGAATAAATCTCAAACCCATAAATCCTTCCTGAACCAGATTTAAAGAATCTTAAACACACATGTGGTGAAGATTGAACTATAAAAATAGGTAAATTCTCTTAGCACATACATACAACCATATAATCATATAATAGTAATCATGTGTTCAAGATGAGTAATTAGAAATGATAAACAAAATAGAATGATACACACCAACTAGTGACTTCATAACCACTAAAATATTTACACAGATAAGGTCGATCCAAAGAGTTGTATAAGATAAAGTCTTTTAGGAAAAAAAGGGGTCCAACCCTTTATTCTTCTACATTATTCAATATATAGTGTTTCAAATAGGTTACATGTACTTAGGGCGAATCCTGAGAATCAAGGACACCTCAAAACAAATCTCTACAAAAACTAAGGATGAATTTCAGTTTCTAACTGATGATATACCAAATCATAACAATTTACAAAAATCTCCTAAGACCAAGGAAACAACCTTGCATAAAATTTCTTTGATTTTACTTGTTTTGAATTCGAATGATGACACTGTTGCTTTATCCATATCTTTCCTAGATATTTCCAATATTTAATGCTCCACTTGAAACCAACCTTTAACAACTTAGCACAAGTGGCTGATCTGGATCAATCTTTGTATCCCAATATAGTTTTTTAGCTCCACAAAAGATTGTATAACTTCATAACATGATCTATTACATTCTTACATAATTTATAGCCTTCCCATGTCACAAAATATGAAACTGGGTGCGAACAACAACATAATCGGTTGTTACAGGTGTTCCAGTAACAACTTTATTTTCCTGTGTATACGATTACAGGAACTTCCTGTAGCGATTTTCCAAAAACTAGTCCCGCGTGTTTTAAACTCTTTTATTTTCCTGGGTTATAGCTGGACATAACCAAAAAGGAGCATCATACCTTATACATATGGAACAAAAATATTTTTTCATCCTCCATTACTTTAAATCTCAAAATTGGATATTTTTCTTGAAGTGATATTTTTAAATTGACAGTTTTCTATGTAGGATTGAGGAAGCTGCTTCTACCAAAAATTCTAAGCTATTCTTTCTATTCTACTTGGATTGAGATCTGGTTTTCATACATCTAGGCTCATTCCCTTCAGATCCAATCTTGGGGTTTGGGATTTTCATATCCTTTTTACCCTGTTTCCTGGTAAGAACTTTGTTTTTCCCAATGATTGTCTTTTTATTTACGATCAAACCACCCTTTTTGGATTTATCCCTCTCAAGCTTAGTGACAAGAGTTTTATTTCTTGTAGATGTCTTTCCAATAGGTTTGAGAGGCTCTTCATCAAAGGTGATAACCTTCTCTATGATGGAAGGTTTATTCAATGTCTTAGAATTCAACCTGAACTTATTTTGAGGCCTTGTGCTTCATTTCCTTACTAAAATTCTATACCTAGAGGTATCGTCTTTAGAGGAACTCGAGGCATGAGGATTGACCTATGGGATAGGCTCTTTAAGATGTACAATATCTTCACACTCTTTTGTTGTTTTTACATGTTGTTGGTCCTCCACTAAAACCCTAGGTTCTGCTAACCTCTTAGCCCTTTTTGAATAATTTTTTCGTGCAAAAGGGAAAGGGTGCTTACCTCCACCTAATATGTGAGAAGACCCCGCATCTATTTGTTGACTGGCTGATGTAGCTTTTACAGACTTGTCTAGAGTCTCGAAGCATGTTGCTCATTTACCCTTCTTTCCAGGAGTGGATTGACCGACATTAGATGGAGTTTCTTGATCAGGCTTAACAATATTTCCATTTTATTGAGAAACAAGAGTATGCTTTTCCTTCTCAAACCCTGACTGGATCAAGAACTGATAGAATAACCTCCATAACCCCTCACATAGATAGAATAATATTTTTTCAATCTAATAAAGATCGACATTAGTAAATAAGGCCTATAATAATGTGAACACATTTAATTTAAGAAGACTCAATAGAAGTTTCCACTTCTAGAAATATATTCCTCTAAAATGTTCTTTAGAAGATAGAATTAATATAAATATAAGCAAAAGGTGTGGGAAAGTTTTGTCTTGAGAATTATTGTAATAGAGCTCTTCTTTGTTGAAGGTTTCCCCCTTGAAGAGGCAAGTGAACTTGTCTTTCTATCAATAAAGATATCAGTGTTGGTGTTGTTATTCTCTATATTTTGTTGTTCCACTGGTATTTGTTGCAATATTTATGTTTCTACTTATTATAGTACATCTCGTACCTTACAAGTGGCATCATAGCTCTTTCCTCTGCAAAAATTGTGGGAATTTTTTCAGGGTAGAGACATTTACCTTTGGCATCTTTAAAGAACAGAGATCTATAGTTCAACAAGTAAAATTGCAACTAGGGAAGAATACATGCAGGAAATATAGATGGTTTCATGGGAATACTCTAAACAAATGTTTCACCTTGTTGGAAACCTTTGTAACCCATGTTGGTAACCCTTCGAGTAGGTAGTATCACATTAGACATAAGCTATACATGTCCATCACTCCCACATACCATCAAGTACATCAGAATTCCCCTAGGTCTCCTA
>SNQJ01S0025239.1:106270-125665 GCA_010110895.2 Picea sitchensis
CCTTAGTTAATGCCTCGAGATATTGGGTTGAGTACTATTATTCAAACCCCCATATATATCATAGAGCTATAGCACAGGGAAAACCCTTATATGTAAGAACCCTGAAAACCCTAACCCTTGGGAAAGTAATAGAAAAAAAAAAAAAAGATAAATTTTGTTGTGCAACCTTGCCTCCTGCATCCAAGTGGCGAAATTCCTACATACTTGTCCTTGTTAAAAATTTGGGGATTATGTCACTGTAATTCGGGATTTATCCCATTGGATTCCTCTCTTCACCCTCGTCATCATGGTACCTATCACTTGTAATCCTTTTTTCCATGGACCCACCCACCCTTCTCAACACCATTATTTTCCACCTATCCCATTAGCTTCTTCTCTTCACCCCATTTGTATTTATACCCCTCATCTGAAACCCTTTTTTCTATGTGGACCCACTTGTGCATATTTTCCTAGTCACAAATGGCTCTCACTCACAACCAAGAAATCACTTCCTTGATCACAAATAACACCTAGAACATGACAAAGACACACTATTAAGGACCAATATTCCACCATAAAAGACACACTCGACAAATTTTTGAGTCGATCCATGAACCCTTCTTCATTTTAACAACTTTCCTATCATGAAGACATCAACTCTTCCCATTTCCAAAACTCTCATTCCAATCACCTTCATCGTGAATTGTGTCTTCCAAGATTCAAGGTGAACAAATTTGATGGCTCAAATCCCACGGGATGGGTCACTCAAATGGAAAATTATTTCTCCTTGCATGGCATCAATGATGAATTGGCCAAAATTAGTTATAGTTTCCTCTATTTGGATCCTGAATTTTGGAAATGGTGGTGATGCTGTAAAAATTCACGCCAAGGGTATGTTGCTTGGACACTGACAGTTTGTGTCCAATATTTAACATTTTGACACTAATACACACCATTTGGGCTATTTGACCAAGTTGAAATAGTTTGGCCCTGTGGAAGACTTTATAGCTACCTTTTAGAACTTGGCTTTCATAATAGAGGGCATGTCAGATTCCTTCTTTGGGGAATTCTTTATCAATGTATTAAAGGATGAAATCTCAGCCTAGGACCTAATGGCCCGCCCCCAGACTTGGTTGGAAGATACTAAATGTGCCAAGGAAGCACCACAAGTGGTCTCTTCACAGAACATAAAACCCTCTTTTATTCCTCTCCCTCGACACACCAATCCTGCCCCTCAAGCCACTCCTCTCAAGATACAAAAATTAACTTGGGAAGAAATGGTTGAACGACAACTCAAGGGCCTTTTCTATAGTTATGATGATAAATATTTTCCAAAGGATAAGTGAAAATAATATAAGATTTGTATGGCTATTTCTGAGGATGTTTCTGATGAGGATGATGATGTTTCCCTTGTTGAAGAGATACCCCAAGAAGATGATCCTACTTCGTTGTATGACCCTCTAGAACTTGAACCCATGATTTCATTAAATGCCTTCACTGACTTCTCTACTCCTGAAATCCTCAATTTAATTGGCTACATATGTTAGCCCTTGACCAAGTTTTGAGGAAACATTGGTCATGTTTGACCACTTTTGGGACTTCAACAGACTGGTCGAAGATGGAGCACCCAAGAAAAGCGAAGATTGAGGGATCTCACTTGTTTTGTGGACCCAACAACGGGTTCATTAGGGTTTTTGTATTAGGGTTTTGGGATGTCGACCCATGGGTTTACCCATGATTAGGCCTTGTTTTAATTGTATAAATAAGTAGTAGCTGAGAAATATAAATTTCCATTGGCTTAGTGCATGACTACTAGTAGGGTTGGCTATGTGAAAATAGTATGTTTGGCTTAATGCAAGAGATTGTAAGCTGATTTGTGCAATCTGGTTGTGGAAAGTAAGGATTTATGTGAACAGACTTTGTAGGATTTGTCTCTGTGCCTTGACCTAGTTTTGGGAAGGAGGATCTGGTGTGCAGCTCACAGATCTCCTGTCCTCTGCGGAGTTAGGCTCTATGGATTTGTGCATAGGAGCATATGAATGTAAGAAAATTGAAGACTAATAAAGAAGAAGAAGAAGAAGTCGGTGGGTGTATCCCCACACTAGGGTGAACAACGTATATCCTGTGTCTTGATATGCTTTGTGCGATGTTGTTTATGTGATTATTTGCTTAGTGTTGTTGATGTTATATATAATGAATTCATATGATGTTGTAGATTAGTGATTAATAATGTGAATGAATGTTAGATCTGAGCGAATTCTATGTGCTAAGTGATGGAAAGTACTCAATCTGTATTGTTACTGTGTTGATCTGTAATAAGGGTTTTGGCACAGGGGCAGACCCAGGGTTCAATGCTTCAACAACGCACCAATAAAACCCTAACTATCGGCCCTTTTGGCAACATCTGCGAAGTAGATGAAGTCTCACCATAGGTAGAGGTAGGGGTGGTTGCAGAACACAAGTGTTTGCAACCTAGTTGGGACACAGATCCATGATTGCACCACTCTAACAAAGCACTTAGCGGTTAGCATTCATCAATGCTTAACCCTTATCCATATTGCAGATCCAAACCCTAATTACATAACAATGCAATATTCAACCATATCTAACACATATAAGCACTTAGCATATGGAAAGCGATCAGATATATCATTCATTCACATCACTAAGCACTTAATCTATCATACCAGATTAATATAAACATTCATTACTGCACTAAGCTTAAATCATATGAACAATATAACAACCATAATGCACAAAGAAACCATAACACAGGATATACGTGGTTCACCCTAGCATGGGGCTATGTCCACCAACTCTTCTCTTCTTTATTATATTCGGTCAATCTTCTACAAGAACAGAGCCCAAAAACCCCACTCCGCATAGGACATGAGATCTGTGCGCACCTCGCCAGATCCTCCTTCCCCGAGTTAGGTCACAACACAAAGCCTTCTTACACAGTCTGCACACAAGATTCTTACAATCACTTTCAGTTAGCTCCACAAGTCTTAACACATAGTATGCACAAATCCTCTAGATCCACATTAAGCCGATTCTACTAGGTCTCTTAACTTAGCACATTGGCCCCTCTACATCGCCTAGATATCTATTTATACATTACAAAATGGGCCTAAACATGGGTAAACCCATGGGCCAACATCCCATACCTGTTACATAAACCCTAAACCCAAAATTTCCCTAAAAAGGGGTCGAGATCCCGTGATCTCCACTTTCCCTGGTGCTCCATCTTCGACCATCCTGTCGAAGTCGTAAAAATGGTCAATCATGACCAAGGTTCTCCAAAACTTGGTCAAGGGCCAACAGGCCCCCAACACTCACCTGTGACTTGTCCTGAGTCACTCTGCTTTGGGTAACTCTTCCTCAAACACCTTGAGATTAGCTCAAGCTTCTTCAACCTACTGCTTCGGCAAGGCCTCCTGCTCAGAGAACTCCTAAAAAAATTCCTCGGATACAGGTCCTTGCAAGCATTGTTCAACTGTAGTGACTGCTTGTTCTAGTTTTTCTCCTCGTCCTTCAATCTCCTCAAAAAGTAGGCAAGATGCATCCTGGACTGGATGGAGCTTTTGAGTCACTTCCATGACTTTTATCTATATGGCATGGACCTGTTGCTAAGCTGTGTGCTATTCTTGGGATCTTTTCATTCGCTCGACCCCTGATAAGGGATTCAACTGTGCTTGTACTGATGTTTCTTTCTTCTTTTCTTCCTGGAGAAGCGACTCCAGTTTTTTTAGTTTAGGGTCCTCGGTAAGGTGCTCATAATTCTGCGCACTTCGACTGCTAAGCTTTTTACATTCCAAGGCTAATGCCTTAATTCTATGGACTGCGCTTCAGACGGTTTCTTCTCGCTGGTATTGCACTTCCTGCAGAGTGCTTGGTATTGCTTGTAACTCCAATTATGCTACTCTCTATTGAAGTTGTTGGATGGATTCATCAAGCTTCACTACTTGACTCTCCACTGGGTCTTCTTCTATCTGTTCTAATATTGTCACTGAGAGAAGTTCTCTGTTGACTGCTTTTTTAACTCCCACCTACTCTGTGAGCAGCTGTTATTTTTCTTTCTGAATCTGTGCTTTATCCTCTTCGAACTTGATTTGGAGGTCGTCCTTCTCTTGTTTCCCAGCTTGACATTGCTCTATGACTTCCTCTTGTTCTTGCTTCAGGGCCACTGTGGCCTGTTCATTTTCTTCTTGCACATGACGAAGGCGAGCTTCGGTTGCATCAATTATTTTGTGAAGTTGGGAAGGCTCATATCGCAACTTTGTTTCTTCTGATGGTGGGGGCGCAGTGGACACTACGTGGCTGGAGTGAAGGGCTTGTTGTACCTCCCTCAGCTCTGCTTCAATTATTTCATACATGGTTTCTTATTTTGCTTCATTTCTATGAAAAGCATCTTCTGCGGCATCTGATACAACTACGATAATGAAGTCGAAGTCATCGACCCTAAGTACAGTCTGCAGCTTTGTCTTACTGGATTTGGAATTTTTTCGTGATGTATGTTTCGTTGGGGAAACCTTTATTTTCTTGGATTTCTCTGCCTCTTCAAGGGGGTTCCTAGGCTGTGTTACTTCGCCCTGCTTCTTCTTGTCTTCTTCCCCTTCTTTCTTTTCTTTGTCCACTTCATCGTCTCCTCCTCCGCTAGGTGAATCTAATGTAGTCTCCTCTGATGTGCTATGTATTTCCTGTGCATCTTCCTTCTTTTTCTTCCTGCTACTGCTAGGTGCATCATACTCTTCATGAGTAACCACCAGACTTCAAATGAGGTCGAGGTCGGACAGTTCTGTGTGGAAAACTTGTACTAGGATTTCTTCAGGCCATACCTTGGTGATTTCCTCCATGTCCTCCTCAGTGAGCTTGTAATAGGACTGAAACTCTTCTTTATGTTCATCTCCACGTGCAGTAATATATATAAAATTCCTATCTGCATGGAACTTCGCAACTGGTCTGAACATGTCCAGGGTGTTCAACGTCATACGAGGGAAAGACTCAATATCCCTCGTTAACTGTAGGTAGTAGGTATGGAACACCACATTTGACTGCCATTGTTTCCCCATATCACTCGAATACCAGAGCGTGGTGAAATTCGCAGCTAGTGGCTCGAACGACTCAATGTCAGGGAAGGTCGCTCCTTCCGGCATCTCCCAAGAAATAAATGCGACGAGGATCAACAACCAACTAAAGTGGAACTCATATGCTTGATCCTAAGCTTCACGGAAGTCTTGTTCTAGCTGGTTGACGAGGTAACTTGCCCAGCTCATTTGTAATCCTTCCACGCATTTTCCTACGAGGTCAACAACAAACCCCATGACCTGCGTGGGTTGTTCTTTCTTACTAGATTACTAGTGATCAACTAGAAGGCTAGGTGCACTGTGACATTCTGGATGTAGGATACCTTGTAGCCTCGCTTCCCCTTATCGACATCTCCATAGGTGTCTTTAATATTCTACGCCAGAGCACGATCTGCAGCCTTCCCTGGATAAAAGTCTTGTGGTTCTGGTCCCTACATGCTCAATCCGGTGATCCTTGTTCTCTTGTTCTTCCAGTAAGTGCATTATTCTCCTAGCCATGAAATCTCTTAGTTCTTGCTTTTTCTGTTCTAGATCCTCCTCTTCTTGTTTCCTTCGTATCTGATCTTTCTCAATCTAGGTTTTTCCTAGCAAGATAGCAAATGGGGCGTTGTTCTCAACAAATTTAACGATCTTAAATTCTTCTTCTGTCGAAGTGCCATGAGAACTCATATATGTCTGGGTAAGTCTTCCACATAGGGTTATCATATTTCCTCTAAATAATCCTATTCCTCCTAATGAAGGAAACATAGCAGGCTTTCCCAAAATTTCCCAAGTTCTTTCTGTCATGATACTCACCTTTATTTCCTCATCCAGGACACAGTCTATGTCAAAGTCTCCTATTCTTGTTTCAATGTACTCTTTCTCTTTTAATACCTCTGATAACTTGATATCTCTATGATTGTTCAGGGTTTCTTTCATCTACAATAATACAATCTCTGATTCTTTTTGGTTCTTAGTCTCTTGATATTCCTCAGGGTTTTCTTGTCTCTTATTCATCTTTTCAACTTTTGCAATCATTCTAGGGAAATCCAAAACTTCATGGTTCATGGATTTACAACAAAGACAAATAGGACCTCTACCAGGGAATTCCTTAGCAAGATGTCCAGGTCTTCTGCAACTATAGCAAAGAGTTAATCTTCTCATTCTTTTAAACGATCCCCAAGCTTTCCTGTATTGCACACTAGGATCACAGTAACTAACCTGCAAAAAAATCTTTCTAGGATCCTACATCCATTTGTTAGTCCAAACATTCTTTCTATGCATAGGAATAATATATCTTTCGCTATTTCTATCAGATCTACTCATATCAAATCTTCTTTCTTCTAGTTGTACCCTAGTTTTCAGACTAGGACAAAATTTATCAAACATACCTAGATTCATTCTTTCGAAACAAAAAATTTCACTTATCCTACCTTTCTCAGAGCACAAAGCTTCAAGATATTGCTTCTTTTCTTCAGATCATACTTCTCTTCTTAGCATAGATCTTCACAAGTCAAGTAGAATACTGCACACTAAAGTAGCATATCTACACACAAAGATTTATTTTCTTCAGTTCCTAGCAATCACAGTTTCAGGTCCCAGCAACTGAACCATTTGTTGGCATAGGGGCAGACCTAGGGTTCAACACTTCAACATCGCACCAAAAAAACCCTAACTATCGGCCCTTTCGGCAACACTTGCGAAGTAGATGAAGTCTCACCCGAGGTAGAGGCAGGGGTGGTTGCAGGACTTAAGTGTCTTCAACCTAGCTGGGACACAGATCTATGATTACACCACTCTAGCAAAGCACTTAGCAGTTAGAATTCATTGGTAATAAACCCTTATTCACATCGTAGATCCAAACCCTAATTACAGAACAATGAAGTATTCAACCATATTTAACACATCTAAGCACTTAACATATGGAAAGAGATCATATCTAGCATTCATTCACATCACTAAGCACTTAATCTATCATACCAGATTCATCTAAACATTCATTACTGCACTAAGCTTAAATCATATGAACAATATAACAACCATAATGTACAAAGCAACCATAACACAGGATATACGTGGTTCACCCCAGCGTGGGGCTATGTCCACCAACTCTTCTCTTCTTTATTATCTTCGGTCAATCTTCTACAAGAACAAAGCCCAAAAACCCCACTCCACATAGGACAGGAGATCTGTGCGCACCTCGCCAGATCCCCCTTCCCCGAGTTAGGTCACAGCACAAAGCCTTCTTACATAGTCTTCACACAAGCTTCTCACAATCACTTGCACTTATCTCCACAAGTCTTAACACATAGTATGCACAAAGCCTCTAGCTCCGCACTAAGCTGATTCTACTGAAAGAACATCGGCAGTACGAAGTTACCATGCTAAGAAAAGATAAGAATAAGAATGGAAAGAGGAATCCAGAGACTCGGATCACAGGAAAGAAGGCAAGGAAGCTAAGTAAGAAGAAATCCAAGTTAGAAAAACTACAACAAGTTTCAGAAAAGACTTCACAGGAGACAGATCTGTAGAACTTGAACCTCTCCAGAATAACAGAACTACGCAGAATGGGACTTCGCCACGGCGAAGCGATATGACCATTGGAGGTGACCCGATCGTTAGAATAATGCTCCAGAATGGCTAGAAACACAGTTATTATCAGAAATACCGACTTTGGACCGCTGATACCGCACCTTAATGTATGACTTCGTATTGATTGAGGCATTCCTGCCCATTGGAGGAATTCGTTACAATATTGCTTATATAACCCATTGGGACCACTTTTTGCAAACCATGATATCTGAGCTAGCAGAGCATTGATTGTATACTGCGTTGTGTTTTCTAGAACTCACCATATGTTTCATTACCTTGCTTGTCCACTCTCCTACCCGATTTATTTGATTACGAGTGTGAATTTCGACCAATCATAATGCGTTAGAAAAGTCAGTGGAGGAGATTCTTGTAGATCTCATGGCTAAGAGAGTCATGTCTGTAGGATTGCAGGTGTCGTCGAATGGGGGATTTCAAGCATTCCCTTCGATTGCACATCGTTCTAGACGAACCTTTATGGAGAAGCAAAGAAAACACCACGACGATCTGGCTAACGCGAAGCAGATCCCATCGGTCTTGCCGGAGTAAATACCGCCTTTGGCTGGCACGGTGAACCGCGATAGCATCCCACAAGATTTCAAGTACATGTTGATCACTGTGTACATCCCAAAGGGGATACACGTAGTTGGACCCCAATTAGGACATATACCAGTACTGAAGAACAACGACTTCAACCTCAGAGAGAGGAAGATCTATGCAATCCTCGCACCGCATAGGTATTTGATGAAGATGATTGGGAAGAAGTCGTGCATAGTTTCCCAGCCATGGATAAAGGATCTCACACAATAAATGATATTGAATGTACCTATTGTTCCTTCTTTAGCGAAAATTGAAAAATTGGGGGATGAGCCCACCCAATTACGAAGATTAGCAGATGCAATAGAGGCTCGACTTTGTCGAGTTCAATAAGAAAAGGAGCATGCTATAGAAGACATGAAGAAATAAAAGGAGGATGTCTTAGAGAAACTTCGAATTGCGCAGAAGGAGAAAGATGAAATTAGGACAATGTTCAAGGAGGACAAAGCGAGGATGCAGAAAGAAAAAGACTAGCTTCTCACAGAGAAGACTGTGGTTAAAGAAGCAGTGACTAAATCACTTCGCTCTATGCTAGTCTTGGCACATGAGGAAGAAGAGTCAACCTATATACAAGTGGGGAAGATCGTTGAAGCCATTAAACAACTTCAAGCAAGAGTAATGGAACTAGAAATCCAAGCAGTGTTGAGCACTCAATAAGAAGTGCGCGATTAGAGGGAAGAAATCACCAAAAGCGCAGCAGAAAGAATCAGGGCACTCACCTCAGAGTATAAGCAACTGAGTGATAGGATTGTGCATACCTATGAGTGACTCTAGAGAATCAATCTATGAAAAGGAAATGTTGGATATTCTGCATGCAATGGATCTTTGGAATCCTTATCTAATGGGGAAACACTTCCAAATTAAAATGGATCATCATAACTTCAAGTATTTTCTGGAACAAATAATCCCCTCCCCAGAGCAACAAAAATGGGTGACCAAACTATTTGGGTATGATTATGAGATCATTTACAAGAAGGGAAAAGAAAATGTGGTTGTTGATGCTCTTTAAAGGAAATATAAATATGAAGGGTCCCTCTTTTCCCTCTCTTTCATTATAGTTGATTGAATTCAAGCAGTTCACCCGGAATGGTTGGAAGATCCCAAACTTTCTCGCTCGATCCAACAACTACAATAGGATCCTCAATGTTCTCGAGGGTACTCTTGGCCCAATGAAAAGCTTCACTATAAAGGTATCATGTATTTAAGCAAGTAGATGAACCTTAAATCCATTGTTCTCTTTGAGCTTCACTTTTCTCCCATGGTTGGGCATTCAGGTTTTACCAAAACCTATGAATGGGTCAAACGTTTTTTTTTTTTTTCTGGGAAGGCATGAAACAGGACATCGGTACCTTTGTGGCCGAATGTGATACATGTCAATGCGATACGAGTGAAACCATCAAATCTTTAGGAACACTCCAACCACTCCCAATTCCACCTACTATTTGGTCATATATTTCTATGGACTTCATTGTGGGCCTACCTAAATCAGACAATAAATCATTCATCATGGTCATAGTGGATCGTCTTTCCAAGTGTTAGCACTAGAAGTTGTTCCTAGATTGCGTTAAGAACAATCATAGCACGTCTTATTTCATAGGTTAAAAGAAAATAATTTTAAAGAGGTGGGAGGATCACACTCTTGATCTTAAAAGAGACTTAATGGATAAACTGTCAAGATCTCTTCTCTATGTGGAGAAGACGAGGTAAATAAAACCTTTGTTGAGTCAAGTGAGAATGGGGTATATGTTGAAGAAGAATAAATGAAACAAAACTGATAATCATAAAAGAACACTATGTTCTTTGATATAATTAACCAGTAGAAGAATAAATCTCAAACCCATAAATCCTTCTTGAACCAGATTTAAAGGATATTAAACACACATGTGGTGAAGTTGATCTATAAAAATAGGTAAATCCTCTCAGCACATATATACAACCATATAATCATATAATAGTAATCATGTGTTCAAGATGAGTAATTAGAAATGATAAACCAAAAAGAATGATACACACTAAAAAATTTCTTCATTAACCACTAAAATATTTACACATATAAGGTCAATCCAAACAGTTGTATAAGATAAAGTCTTTTAGGAAAACAAGGATCCAACCCTTTCTTCTTCTACATTATTCAATATATAGTGTTTTAAATAGGTTACATGTCCTTAGGGTCAATCCTGAGAATCAGGGACACCTCAAAACAAATCTCTACAAAAACTCAGGATGAATTTCAATTTCTAACTGTTGATATATCAAATCATAACAATTTACAAAAGGCTCCTAAAGCCAAGGCAACGGCCTTGCATAAAATTTCTTTGATTTGACTTGTTTTTCATTCTAATGATGACACTGTTGTTTTATCCATATCTTTCCCAGATATTTCCAATCTTCAATGCTCCACTTGAAACCAGCCTTTGAAAAATCAACACAAGTGGTTGATCTGGATCAATCTTCATATCCCAATATAGTTTTTTAGCTCCATAAAACATTGTATAACTTCATAAAATGATCAATTACATGCTTTCATAATTTATATCCTTCCCCTGTCACAAAATATGAAACTGGGTGAAAACAACAACAAAATTGGCTACTACAGGTGTTCCGGTAGTGCCTTTATTTTCCTATGTATATGATTGCAGGAACTTCCTGTAGCGAGCTTCCAAAAACTAGTCCCATGTGTTTTAAACTCTTTTCTCTTCCTGGGTTATAGCTGGACATAGGAAAAAATGAGCATGATACCTTAGACACAGGGAAATTATTTTTTATCCTCCATTACTTTAAATCTCAAAAATTGGATTTATCCTTGAAGTGATATTTTTAAATTGATAGTTTTCTATGCAGGATTGAGGAAGATGCTTCTTCCAGCAATTCTGAGTTATTATTTCTAGTCTACTTGGATTGAGATATGGTTTGCATATGTCTAGGCTCATTCCCTTCAGATCCGATCTTGGAATTTGGGATTTTCATATCTTTTTACCATGTTTCCTGGTAAGAACTTTGTTTTTCCCAATGATTGTCTTTTTATTTACGATCAAACCACCCTTTTTGGATTTATCCTTCTCAAGATTAGTAACAAGAGTTTTCTTGATTGTAGATGTCTTTCCTATAGGTTTGACAGGCTCTTCATCAATGGTGAAAACATTCTCTGCGATGGCAGGTTTATTCACTATCTTAGACTTGAACCTGAATTTATTTTGAGGCCTTGTGCTTCATTTCCTTACTAAAATTCTATACCTAGAGGTATCATCTTCAGAGTAACTCGAGGCATGAGGATTTACCTATGGGATAGGCTCTTTAATATGTACAGGATATTCACACTCTTTTTTTGTTTTTACAGGTTGTTGGTCCTCCACTGAAACCCTAAGTTCTACTAACCTCTTAGCCCTTTTTGAATAAGTTTTTTGTGCAAAAGGGAAAGGGTGCTTACCTCCACCTAATATGTGAGAAGACCCAACATCTGTTTGTTGACTGGATGATCTAGCTTTTACAGGCTCGTCTGGAGTCTCAAAGCATGATGTTTGTTTACCCTTCTTTGCAGGAGTGGATTGAAAGGCATTAAATGGAGTTTCTTGATCAGGCTTAACAATATTTATGTTTGATTGAGAAACAAGAGTATGATTTTCCTTCTCAAACCCTGACTGGATCAAGAACTGATCACAAGTCTTCTGCAACTTCCCTAATTCATCCTTAACAAGAACTTTAATCAACCCTTGATGAAAAATTATGTGAGGAGGGGTCTTGGGGTTTGCTTGAACTCTCATAACCATCTTGTTGAGATCCTGTAAAAAATAATAAGGTAAATTCATCCTCTTAATCCTTGCTAAATGAAGCATAAATTGTAGGTGGACTAGGAATACAATAGAATAACGCCCCTCGCATGTGATGAACCTCTTAAGAATGAGCAAGGCTTCCATCCACTCATCAATAATCCAATCCCCGGGGATGGCCTTGGCCCAATTAGGGTCTTTGTGTTCATGCTTCAAAAACTAATTAACGTCTCCACCTGTAATCAACTTATTTTTAAACTACCTTTCACCATCAGTGGGGAGGTTGCATGCAACAACTATGGATTCTTTAGTAACCTACATAACCAGGTTGGTGATTCTAGCCCATTGTCCATTGAAACTCTCAGCAAATTCCCTGGTTGTAGTGTAATGGTGACCATCCAGCTTGGTACAAAAAAGATACCCCCCTGCCCAGTCGAAAATGATTTGGGTATCTTAGTAAGCCTCCATGTCTTCAGGCCCTTCAGGTTCTTTCCGATTCACATGTCCTCCTTTACCCATCTACACAGTCATAACCCGAAAGTTAGATTATTGGCTACAAAGAAGAGATATGTCTACTATGTAACAATAATCAAGGATATTTTCTAGCTCTACAGGGGCCAATTCAAATAAATTTGATGTTGTAGTTAATGAAAAAGGTGCTAGTTTTGAAAACACATTGAATAAGACAATTGATCTCTGTAACCTTCTGGACAACTGACAAGTATAACTGATGATACAACCCATTTCGCATGCTATGGCCAACAATGAGTACTTTGTTAATTGATTTTTCTTACTCTTTAGCTTGTAGTACAATCCACATCTTCCATGAATCACCAAAGTGCTTAAAATGATCATGACCAGGGACATGTGAAGTTCCTGTAGCACTCAGCCTGATTTGTCTTTTTAACTCTTGAGTGAATTAGACTTTGAATTTGCAACTCATGAAGTTAGATAATCATGATGCATAAGTATTGAAATGACTAATGGCTCAAATGAAAAGACTTGAAACCATTTGATGTCATCAAGTAATCATTTAAACATGTGTCTAATACCCTACGCCCCCCTCTCACAACATTAAGACCATCCCATTCATTCACTCTATCATTCTTTTAAAACCCCTTAAGGTGAGCTATTAAACCTTTAACAAAATGCTAAATATTTTTATAACTTATACAAAATTTTAAATACCAAGTAGGAATGAATGAGGAATAAAACATAGTAGAACATAGTAGGTGTTAACACCAAGTATGCTTATTTATTTTCTCTTCAACACTCATTCACAACATCCATAGTGGCTCAAAATTTTATGGATAATATATTCAAACTCCATGGCATGCCTCATTCTATTGTTTCCGGCCGTGATCCAACTTTCACCAACAATTTTTGGAAAGAATTGTTCAGTCTTCAAGGAACCCAATTGCATCTCAACACCACCTATCTTCCCTAGACTGATGGACAAATTGAAGTTGTCAACAAGTGTTTGTAAACATATTTGAGGTGTTTTGCATCTAACCAACAAACTCAGTGGGCTCAATGGTTACCCTTATCTGAATGGTGGTACAACACCTCTTACCATACTGCCACTCATATGACTCCCTTTGAAGCAGTCTACAGGAAAAATCCATTGTTGGTTATCTCATACATGTCAGGTGTCTCCAAGGTTCAATAGGTTGAAAACACTCTTACAGTCTACGCGACCATTCTCCATACCCTCAAAGAAAATTTGGTCATGGATTTTAATCGCATGAAGCAACAAGAAAATTAGAGTTGTTTAGAATATCAATTTTTTGAATGGGACTAGGTGTTTCTTCGTCTGCAACCTTATAAGAAAAATTCACTCAAAGTTGAACATTGTCAAAAACTCACCCCTAATTTATATGGTCCTTATTCATTTCCCAAGCGAGAAAGGATCGTGGCCTACCAATTATCTCTTCCCATTCATTCTAAGCTCCATCTTGTTTTCCATGTTTCATGTTTAAAGAAAGTGATTGGAATTAAGTGTCAGAATCAAACCAATATCTCTGAGTTGGATGAAGAAGGATCCATTTGGTTGTAGCCACAAGTAGTCTTGGACCAGAATCAACATCATCTTCGTCAACAAACCATCAAGTACATTTTAGTTTAGTGGAAGGATACACCACCAGAAGATGTCACTTGGGAGCAAGCTACCATTCTGCAACAATTTCCCCATCTCAAGCCTTGAGGACAAGGCTGTTTTTCAAGGGGTACGACATGTTAGGGATCTAACCTTCCTAACCCCTCACGTAGATATAACAATATTTTTTCAATGTAATAAAGGGTGACATTAGTAAATAAGGCCTATATAATAATGTTAACAAGTCTAATGTAAGAAGACTTAATAGAAGCTTATGCTTCTAGAAATATTTTCCTTTAGAATGTTCTTTAGAAGACATGATTAGTATAAATAGAAGTAGAAGGTGTGGGAAAGCTTTTTCTTGAGAATTATTGTAATAGAGTACTACTCTGTTGGACGTTGCCCCCTCGAAAAGGCAAGTGAACTTGGATTTTTATCAATAAAGGTATCATTGTTGGTGTTGTTATTCTCTATATTTTGTTGTTCCGCTGCAATATTTATGTTTATCTTTATTATAATACATCTGGTACCTTGAAAATCAAGTGGATATTCAAAAAGACAAGGTTTCCAAGCTTCTCTTGGAAGCTTATATTAAGTGACACTCAAAATGTTGGATATGCCAATACTGTGATAGGATTATCTAGACATGAGCTTTGTGATGGATTTTATGTTGTGGAAGGGTATACCATATAAAGGAAGACATGAGAGCCAACAAGAATAGAGATTATTTTAGTCTTTAGATGCCAAAGGCGAGTAATGGATGTTAATCATGAATATTTTTTATGATTCACATCCATCCTCATACAATATGAAAGGTATAATTCTCATTGACATCCAAGAGTTGGAAATGAAATTGATGAACTGTTGAAAATCAAACCTTCTTTTAAAATTTTATAATATTTATTATTGTTATAAACCTGGCAAACATCTGATTGGGTGGCGGAAAACACCCAACATTCCTAGTCACTGCACGACACCGCAATCATTCGCTTTGCAGAAGGGCCACTCCAAGTTACTTGACTTGGACTATGCCTACCTTCATTGTTTCGTTTCTTACTTATGTTATGTTTGTTTTTTCTTATACTTAGATTCAACAATAGAAAGAAACCATTAATATACAGTAAAAAAATGAAATAAGCGAGTGGGTGGCCAAACCGGCCTAGCAACCAAATCATTATACAAAAAAACAGTGTGTCGATCTCAACTCGTGACACACAAAGAAAGTTTACAAAAGGGAGCTTTCACTCAAATTACATAGAGAAACTTGTCACAAAAACAACAAGACTCTTCATCAATTCAACATGTGCACCCTTCCTTCATTGCCTTAGTCTGAACGAAACTCCTTCATGCTTCGTCTCTTTAAAAGTGTGTTTCTATGTTTTAGAAATGGTGCAATCTGTCACATTCTTCCTTCATCAAAAAATTTCATTCGTTTTCTATCTCCTTTCTTCAAGAAGATCTCGCCCTACCTTCCTCTTCGGTGCAGCCTCCCCAAGGAAGTTCAAGTTACCCTCCAGGGTCTACTTGGATCCTGGGGGGGGGGCTTGCCCCCTTTACTTAGTCGCTACCTCATACCTCTCCAATTTGTGATTATGAAAGAAGATGCCACTTTCTGTTTGCCTCCCAAATGGCTCTATCCTTTGGTTTTTATACGCACACCCAACTCCCAACCAACGCGCCCCTTCCAACCATTGCACCCTTTTACCATGGACTTGACACATCCTTGATTTGTTTTGTAGAAATTTAGTTCTGGGCCAACTCTTGCCAATGGGAACGCATCCCTTGGGTGATTAGGTCAACTCCACCCAAGCATGCTCTCATCCCTTAACCGACTTCTCACCTATGTTTCTTGGGCACATAAGACAATCTTGTTTGTTCATCATCCAATCCTTCGTATTGACGTCCAATTCATATTTTCCTTTCATTTGGTCATCTCCCCTTGGAGCGAAAAGTTCCCAAGGAATCCAAGCTACCCAACTCATGTTTCCTTCATTCATTTGGTCGATTGTGCACCTTCCTTGCTGAAGTGTCTAACTAGCGCCAACCAATTGTTCCATCTTTCAGTGTGGTGTCCACCTTCATTTAACCATCTATTTATTTGCTGGGGTACACATAGCTTCTATGGGGCTCCCACCTAGCCCTCTTTTTCGATCAAGTCACCATATTAAGCTCCATTCACAAGTCTTCTTAGTGAAGACATCTGTGGCATGACGCACACCCAAATATCTTGTCTTCGCCATATAAGAGTTATTTTGGATTCTTGGGTTGAATCGAGCACTCCCTTACCCAACTCACTCATCTCAACATGCGGTGGAAGAGAATGCGTGCTCAATTCAAGTCCTTAGGCGTTATACTCACTCCCACTCAAAGTCATTGTCATCCTAACAATCCCAACATACTTCAACTGTTGCGATCACTAATGACATTCATTCTTTGTTCTGGTACGATCACAACCTATGCTGCAACCTCAACCAGAACCAAAAAATGTGTCTAAGTGTTGAAACTCCTTGATGAACTTACATGCCCATAATCCAACTATCTCGTCATGTCTTTGCACACTACATGCTTCCACTTCTTAAACAAGTTGGGTAGCTAATATAACTTCTATCCCAATCGATGAAAGTGTACTTCCTAACGGTGCCCATAGTTGTTTTTGTCCATTTTCCACCATGTGCTCAACCCAAAAACACCAAGGAAAGATTGTATTTTCCCCTTCGCTACTATCTTCGTTCAACTTCTCTAACCACAACAACCAAGTGTTGCACAAAAATATCAATGTGTTATTGAAGTTTGACCCCTTCGCCATGTCCCTGTGCACTAGATCATCCAACTGTTGGATATGTTGGGTGGTCGATCCAACCATCTGATCACTTGCACAATGTCACACCTCCAATTCTAATTGATCTCCTCCCATCCACAACTTGACTCTTCTATGCAACAAATCACTAAGGAAAACTCCCTTGCCCTGTCGTGCTATGATGTCACTCCAAAACAAAGTCTTCTTTCAAACATTATCAACTTCATTTCTGTTGCAAAAGTCGTTGTCACTTCCTTCTATCATTTCATCCACATCATCTCATTTCCAATGTATTTGAAACCTTAAGGAGATCACTGCATGTTTACCACCCATGTGACCAAACGAGTTCACTCTCTTTACCCATCCCACACTTTGTAGGATGCATGGGATTGCTTCATATTTGCTACAACCATGCCCTCCATGGCACCATGGTTCACTTTGAAAAGTCTACCCAAGTCAAGTATGAGCCTGGCTTCATCGATCAACCTCCCATTTTATTCCTCACTTGTTCATGAAATGATCCAAGTGCACAAGTTTCTCACATCCAATAGTCACCTCCACACTACTTCATTTGTGCTTCATTTCATCCTTTCTATTTGATCCTTCAATATGTATAATCCCACAAACTTGATTTCACAAGTGTTCCAATGTTTTGTCCAAATGGTCCTGAGTCACCCAAAGATTTGCAAGCCGAAACATGTCCAATCAAATTCCTCTGTCAATTCCAACAAATGATCCTAGGATCTTTGATTCATTTCATGATCATACACAAGCATCATGAGAACACCTTTCTTATCCCACATCCCATAACAATAGTTAGGAGCGCATCAACCAATCCACGGACTCTTTGTTCTAACCCATCTCATTTTTTTGTCAACAGTTCCCTTGGTTGACTCCTTGCTTCCTCCATTCACCTCTTGGAATGAATCATCTTGTCTCTATCAAGAAACTTAATCGTTTGGATATCCACTGTCGTGGTTGAGTCATTTCATGACCCAACCAATGTGTCTAAGGCACTCATACACCAAAGTGCCTCATCCAAATCCTCTCAAACGAACACATGTCTTGTTATCTTTTTCATCACAATGAGCCCTTCAACACACTTCACAAGAGATGTAGACAACAATCCAACTCGTCCCCATCTATGTCACCAATTTTGTCTAAGTCCCCTTCTGGAACTCTCCCAAGCATGTTTTTCCAAGTCATCATTTGTCTCTGCCCCCGTTAGGGTGCTTTGAATCGTTCGTAACTCCAACGAAGGTTGCAACACTTGGAACTCTCCCAAGTTTGTGGCTAAAACAGGTCGTCCTTTCCTTTGTTCAAGTCTCCCAATCTCCCCTCAAAGAAACCAACGAAATAGTCCAAATCCTTACAAAGAACTTGAATCAATCATACTTGTTTACATCATCTTCAACAACTTCATAGTTCAAGTATTCATAGTCATAATTATGCAACTTGTTTGAACCACTGAGTTTGATTTCACAAATGAACCTCCTTGTTTTGGCCCAAGAGAAATTTCGATTTTCATCCAAGTCGAAAACTATGATGTGCCTAAGTCACCACACCCCAACCAAGTTCATTTTCCTTACCTCAGTTTTCCTTCATCACCGAGGTGCCAAGCTCCATGACACACTCCATCACATCCCTTGTTACTGCAACTGAAAGTATACAACAATAGGACCCAATGTCTGCTTGTAGAGAATCCCATCATGGACTTGTCTCAGCAATGTGCATCCAAACTGTTCACATAAATCTTTCAACTCAACCGAATGATGCACAAAAATACATCAAGTCACGTGCATTCAACTGAACCCATTTTCTTTGTATGTTATCTTTGCGCCCTGAAATGATTCCACACCAAGACATCATGCATAAATCCATCGATCATTAAGTCACTTGTTGTTAACCAATTTGCATGAATCTACAACAAGTCACCTCATCCGAAAGTTGTGATCATCATTTGAAACCCAACTGAATCACCTACTCTTTGGTAGTGCACGACACAAAGTTGGCACGGTAGAAAATCTGCTCAATTGTCTTCCTTGAGATCCAAACTTCATTATGCTATCTCATGTCGTAATGGTGACCAAATCGTCCATCAAAGTATTCTTTGATGTGCGCTCTGATACCAACTGTCACATGCATGGTGAACATTCAATTGGACAACAGAAAACATCCAACGTTCCCAGTCACTATGTGACACAGGAAATCGTTCGCTTGGAGGCAAGGCCACTCCAAGTTACTTGAATCGGACTACGCCTATGTTCATTGTTTCATTTATTACTTATGTTATGTTTGTGTTTTATCATACTTAGCTTCAACACTAGAAAGAAACCATTAATACCCAGTAACAAAATGAAATATGTGTTCGTGCTCTTTTCGTCAATGAGTGAGCAAAAAGCAAGCACTTACATGCCTACTTGGGCTCTGATAGGCATGACAGCTGTAATGCAAAAGGTTAGAAAGAAAATAGTAAAGGTATGAACAAGAATTAGGCAAAAACTA
>SNQJ01S0025239.1:125675-139199 GCA_010110895.2 Picea sitchensis
GTGAAATTGGGCGTTGGTCAATTCCTAAAACGCCATGGGATGAAAGAGTGTGTCACATTTGTGACACTAAGAAGGTTGAAGATGAAAAGCACTTTCTCTTAGATTGTCCAGCCTATACCCATATTAGATCTCATTTTCAAAATGTTTATCACATTACCAACCTTCCTAACCTCTTAACTCAACAAAAGTATGGTGATTTTGGAAAACTTCTCTTAATGCTTTTCGAGCACAGAAACAAAATTCTAAAGAATCACAAGTAATCACTTACCCTCTTAAGGTCCGATAGACCAATTCGGTCTTAGTGGACGTCAATCATCATCATCATCATCATCATTAAAATTGCTTTGTTTTAATTTAAATATTGTTTTTTAAATATTTATTTTTGAATTTTTTGCCTTTTATTTTAATTTTAAAGTTTTAGTTTACGATTTTTTAATATTTTTTAAATATTTTTTTTAGGACTTTTTTTGGTTGAAATTTGTTATTTTTTGCCTTTTTCAAGTATCTTTTTTTTTAATTTATTTATTTTTCATTTTCACCTTGTTTTTAAATGCGTTTTTTTTGTTGTCAATGTCACAATTTCAATTAGGTCATAAAGAGCTATGATTTTCACGTTTAGAAAAAAAACATTTTGTTTTAGGTAGCATCATTTTTTAATTAGGTGTTGATTTTAAGGTTTTTCTGAGCTATTGTCTGAGTTTTGAAGGACATGTTTGAAAAATGTTGTAATTTTGACCCTGTTTAAAAAACAATGGTGCTTCTGGTAGCACCACTTTTTGATTTGGAGGTTGATTTTCATGTTTTTTATGCAAAAATATGGGTTTTAAGGGCTAGAATTCACATTTTGAGGTCACAGTTCTTGTTAAGTCGGTAATAGAGTACTAATGTTTATGGTTGCAGCATTTGATCTAGAAATAGAACAAATGAATGTAAAGACAACATTCCTGGACGGGGACATGGAAGAAGAAATCTACATGAAATACCCTGAAGGATTTGTAGTAAGGGACAATAAAGATTTGGTGTCCAAGTTGAAAAGATCCATCTACAATCTAAAGCAATCATTAAGGATGTGGTACCAAAATTTCGGCACATACATCCTTAGTTCGGGATTTGTGAGAAGCAAAGTTGATCACTGCATATATTCCAAAGAAGAAGGTGGGTGATTCATATATGTAGCATTATATGTCGAAGAAATTTTGTTTATCGAAAACAACATGAACACAATAAAGGAGATAAAGAAGAAGTTATCTTCCAAGTTCGACTTGAAGGATCTCAATGCAATGAACTTCATTCTAGGAATGGATATCAAGAGGGATCGAGTACTTAGGAAGATCTGGTTGAACCAGAAGAAGTATATTGAAACAGTTTTGAAACGTTTCAACATGCGGGACTGCAAACCTGTAAAGGTGTCAATTCTTGTGGGAGCAAGACTAATTGTTGAATAGTGTCCAAATACACGGGAATAAATAGAGGATATGACACATGCCCCCTATGCAAGTGTTTTCGATAGTCTAATGTATGCAATGGTCTACACTTGACCATACATTTCCCATGTAGTGGGAGTGTTGAGGAGATGCATGTCAACACCTGGAAAGGAGCATTGGACAGTTGTCAAGAGAGTATTCAGGCATTTGTGTGGCACAAAATAATATTCTATATGCTACCAAGGAAAACTTGGAGGTGAAAGTGAATTAAATGTACATGGCTTTGTCGACACTGATTGGGATGGATATCTGGCTCGACGAAGGTTGACCAGTGGATATGTGTTCAAGATGTTCGGTGGAGCAATCAGGTGGATGAATAAGCGACATGTGGTTGTAGCCTTGTCAACAACAGAATTTGAATACATGGCAGCCACTCACAGAAGAAAATAAGCAGTATGGTTGCAATGACTATGTTCAGGAATCAGGTTTGAGCAGAGAGTTATGAAGATAAGTTGCGACAGTCAAAACACAATATTTTTGGAAAATAACTCATCTTATCATTCCAAGACTAAGCATATTGATGTACAATACCATTTCATGAGAGACATGGTGGAAAGAAAAAAGGCGTTGTTGGAGAAAGTAGACACATTGGAAAACATAGTAGACTTTTTGACCAAGTTTGTGAGTGATGTGAAGTTCTCTTGGTGCAAAGAGGCAATGGGCATTGTTTCCCTGGGTCTATGCATGAGAGTTCAAGAATCTCTCGGTTTCAGCAAAGAAGACAACAAGTGGGAGAATGTTGGGTTGTTATATTCTTTGCAGTGAAAGTTAAAGGTCAAGGTGGATAGAATGGACAAAGTGGAAGTTGAAGTAATCAACAACAAGTCGAAGAGGTCAACAGGTGGTCATGTGGCAACTGACTGAAGACTGAATGAAAATCAAATGGTATTCGATTGGTAATATGACTTGGTAGTCAACTGTAATAGAATCCCGAGATTCACGGGATTTGTATCCAATGATCTACGTGGATCTGTAACTGTTTTTGGGCACCTTATTTAGGGTTTTTCCTACTTTAAATCCTATAAATAAGACATGTTGTAATTGTAGAATAACTAATCTTTAGAGAAATCATTTTAGAGGTTGTTGTTCATGTAGATGTAAGATGAATTGGCTACATGGTTTCTCTTGTGTAAAGCAAGAAGGTGTAATATCGATTGTGTCTTACGTGTAGACCAAGGTTTGGCATGTAACCTTTTATTCTAAATGAATAAGACAACAAGAGAGAAATATGCTCAAGGAATGTTGGTTTTCTTGTTTGGGTTTCCAGGGTAAAATATTTGTGTATTGTGTGTTTTATTTGTCATCTCTTTTATAGCCTAAATCTTTCTTCCTCTCTTCTGTTAGGTTTAGCATAGAAGTGTTCTATTTCCTCACATTTTGTTCCATCTATCTTATGTATGTATTTTAGGAAATATTCCAAGAGAGGAATACAATACATTCTTAACACTTAAACAAAAGTAATCATTTTAGGACATAAAACCCTACTATTTGAAAATTATCTTCATGTCTTTTGTGACCTATAAATTGTATATAATTTAATGATTTCTCTTTCATTTATGGTTTTTACCTTATAAAACAAGGAGTATTTAATATTTAATATATATTATCTAAGAATTCAACTTTATGAGAAGAAAGTTATAAAAGAATGAAAAAGTATTAAACATACATATATAAAAGTGTTGGTTAAGAACTCGAGTGGGCCTAATGTTTAAGAACATGTGTTTCCTCCTAAGAGGTCACAAGTTCAAATCTAGAGGGGGGTAGGGTATATATACCTCCATAGACTTTACCAGTCAAATCGTTGGGCGGAGGGGATCCTTGATCGTGACCTTAAAAATAGATTATTATTATTATTACATATAAAAGTGTTGGTTGATAAGATATCTTAATAAAAAGAAACTAATAAAAAGATTGTTTTCTTATGTATAAAATTTAGAGGTTGATAATTTTACTCTAAATTAATGTGTGAGATCACAAATTCAAATTCAAATTCAAAGTTGAGTAGGATATGTATATATTCCTAAACTTTAGGATTCAAGTACCTTGTCCTATAAAAAAAAAAAAACTCATACACTAATTTAATATGTAATTTTTTTTTGTAAGTAAGAAGTTTAATATATTAAGATCCTTCCAGAGCCAAAAGGGAGTTCCAAAGTACAGTGATAGTCCTGCTGTAATTACTGGACTGCCCCAACAGAGGGGAAACCAGCCCAGTCAGCAGATTAGTCAGCATAAGTACAGTAATGAACTATAAAAAAGTAAAGTCCAAGTCAGCGTGGACATCAGTAGAAACTAAAAACAACTGACACAACCTCTAAAACAACAAGAGCCTAGACGCTTGACATGTAACCTGGCCAGGTGGCATGGATATACCTGGTCCATGGTTCCTCTTCGACATACGTCGCCCCGTCCGCCCATTGCACCTCAACCTCCTCTTTGGTCTTGGTTCCAAGGTCGTTCTTCGCGGTGTCCTCCTCAGCCATGGTCTCGCGCCCATCCCGTTTCATTCCAGACTCTGTTGCGCACTGCATTGTGACATCCCCACCTTCGGTAGCTGCCCAAGGTTCCTGCTCCAAAGTCGTGCGCACCTTGACCTCTCCGTCAGCGGTATCTGCACCTAGTTCCTGCATAGATGTCGCTCCTTCTAAGTCCGAGAGGAGAGCCTCGTGCATGGAGGAGAGGAGCTGAAGGAAGAGCGCCACCTTTTCATTTGTAAGTTGCAGCCGAAATTGCAGGTATTCCACCCCCTGGCGGAGTTTGAAAACTAAGCCGTAGAGAATGGACAGATTGTCTTTTATCTGCTCGCCATTAATGGTATCAGAGGATGGGTGCCCAATGTTCCCAGGCTTTCGTGTAGAAGGTGGTTGCTCGTTTCCTAAGTTGCTTGGAGAAGCTGAGCTAGGTGTATGGGTCGGTTCAGCCATAGGTGGGGCGAGGAAGAGACGCGAGGATGAACAGAGCGGCCGAGAAATCATTGCTAGGCAATTGAAGTGCGCTATCAGCGGAATGGGAGGGGTATTGATGTGAGGCTCGGCCTAGAAGTGAAGGGAGGAGCAGGTGGGAGGTGGAGCAGGCGGTGAAATTGAAGGTCGACGAGGTCTCCAAGGAGAACCCCGTCGTGGCTTCCCTCTTAGTCGCGGCTTATGGTTAGGCATAGGGTGCACGCAGTAGAGGCCGAAGGTCTGGGGGTGAAAAGGAGCCACCAGGGACCAGTAAATTCTATCACGAGTCGGTCATGGCAACGAAGGGGGGAGCCCGTAAAACCACCAGCAGAGACAATGGACGGAGACCAGGAACAAATCCATAAGAAAATACAGAGGAGAGATTGAATGCATTAACGCCCTTTCCCGTCGTGATTAGAGCTTATTAATGTCACAGGAGGGTGGCGGACAGTGGCACGAGCCCGTCACATGGCTCCGTGCCCCGTTGGCATGAGCCGTCCTCCATCATGCGCCAAGTGGACTCCATTGACACCCCATCCGAGGGAATTTAATATGTAATTTAATTGTGATCTTAAAATTAAATTATCATTATTATTAAATACATATAAAAAAATATTCAAATTAAATATGTAATATGTAATTTAATTATGATCTTAAAATTAAATTATTATTATTATTATTATTATTATTAAATACATATAAAAAAATATTCAAATTAAATATTAAATATTAATATTAAATTATTATTATTATTATTATTATTATTATTATTATTAAATACATATAAAAAAATATTCAAATTAAATATTAAATATTAATATTAAATAATGCATCACAACTCACCCACCTTTTAATTAATAAATTTTAATTTTGATTGATTTCGTATAACAATACAAGCACATAATTTCAAACTTGAAACTATCCAAACATTCACCATCGTTGACACAATCGTATGTCACAATGTATGGTTTAAGGAAGTTTGACTATATGTAATTTATGTTGTATGAGGGATAAATAAGTACAATTTATTTGAGACATTGTGTCCCAAACCTTTGTATTTTATTGTTTTTTGGTTTTGGGTGCCCATCCTAATAGGTGTCATAATGACACATAAATAAATACAATTTATTAGAGAGATTATGTTGCAAACCTTTGTATTTTATTGCGTTTTCGGTTATGAGTGCTCATTCTTTCTTCGTCACTTTGGTTGTCATTCCAATGACATCAACGTCACAAAGTAATATATTGTATAAGTTATATTAAAGATTTTCAATCTTACTTCGTCATTCTGGTTGTCATTTCAACGTCATCAACATCATAAAAGAAGTTTTGATAAATGTATAATGTATTGTATAAATTATATTAAATGTTTTTAAGTTGTATAAATTATATTAAATGTTTTCCAGTTGTGTTAAAGAATGAATAATAGTTTTTCATTAAAATAGTATTTAGTTTTATGTAGTTGTAGTCTAAAATTTTAGGAAATGATTTTTTTTTTAGGATATTTTTTTGGGACATTTGCTTAAAATTAGGTCAAAAATTGTTAAATCTTCAAATTTGAGTGATTGTTTTTATATAATCCAAGTTTCTCATAAATTTTTCACCATGTTGAGTTTAATTTTTCATTCAAAAATGAATTTTAAACAACAAAAAATAATGATTTTGTGCAAATTTATATAAGGGGATTTCGGTGAAAACAAAACATTTAGTAGAATAGTTAGATAATGCAGTTTTATGTATGAATTAAGATTAGATGTTATTAAAAAACGCATAACCACATTAAAAATATATTAGAAGTATATTGGATGACAACAAAAAATATTAATTTTATTGGTTTAAATTTTATTTTGGTTCAAAATAATAACTAAAATTAATTTCAATTGATTAAGAATTCATCTTTCTTAAACCTAAGAAATTAGATTAGCTCAACCGGCTAGCTATCATCCAATCATTTTAAAGTCACGCAGTTTCTCTTGAATAACAAACTACCGTGATAATAAATTAAGAAAAAAGGAAAAAAAACTCTCATGTAATCCGTCTTCATTTAATAATAGAGAAATGAGCATAGCCTCACCATGTATTTGGTTCGTATATTTTATCTTTATCATGGTGCATGAAAGTCCAAGTCCATCGTGACCGCTTATACACATTCACAACGCACGAAGAATCTTAGAATTTGTTGCACACCAACTCTAACGTCTCAACCATTCGTTTCATTGCGTCGGTCGGCGCCGACTAACGCTTGCCTTGCTTGACGTTTTCTCTACTGCCTTGATTGAACTCATCATTGGACGCCACTCATTTCAGTGTTTCTCAACGTTTACAGAGTTATTCATAAGCTGTTCTGAATAAATGGTTGTTGGCACGTCAAGTTAATCGTTGGTTTATTGTCCTTTCATCTTATTTGTTTAACGGTGAATAGTGTATTTAACTGTACATAAACAAATGATTGGTTTTCTACTAACTTTAACTTTAACTTTAGTTGACAAACTTTCCTTCGTGAACTTAAAAAACAGGGAATCCATGGCCATTAACACCCTGCACGAATAAGCAAATGCAAATCTTCGTAATAAAACTGGAAATGGAGGATGGAAATCATCGGAGTCCAAGGTTGGTATTGATTTTGTCAAAGTAATTGAATACTTTATCTCAAAACTGACTACGTTATGTGATTTTTAATTTTTATATTCCCCTCCTACCGACCCTGTTGCTCCTGTGTGGGAGTTGGTCCTGATCGAGAGGGCGAGTCTGTAGATCGATAAAGATAGATGTTACAGGATACCATGAGAATCATGGCTGAAGATCTTTCTTGTATTTATTGATGAATTGTTTTCATACCCATTACTGAGGGTGAGTCCAATATTCGTTACTTCTGTACACGTTTCTTGACAGTGAGGTATATTTAGCTTGACAATATCTTTGCCAAGTTCAATGCAATGGCCTTGTTCACTCTTTGTATTAAGGGCACCGAATGTTTGTCTAGGTGAGATAAGTCGTTTTCGCCATATACCCTACTTACAATCTTGACTACATTCCTCGTATGTTCTCATAAATGAGAGGGGAGGTACAAAGTAGATGGGCATTTCCGAAATGTCCTTCCCTTTTCCCACCAGCGTTCAATCCTTTTCAGTGGGTGTTGCTTGCTTGCAAATCTTTGTACAAATCCTTGTGCAACATTTTTTTTACGCACTCGAACCTTGTAAATGGTTTTTAGAGTGTGTGAGGCATATGACCCAATCCTCGTCCCATTAGTAGGATAAACTAGAAACAAAGGAAAATCAGGAAAATCAGGTTGCAACTTTCTACCAAATGGTTTTTAGAGTGTGTGAGGCATATGACCCAATCCTCGTTCCATTAGTAGGATAAACTAGAAACAAAGGAAAATCAGGAAAATCAGGTTGCAACTTTCTACCAATGAGACAATTGTACTATGTAATGCAACTTTCTACCACTTAGACAATTGTACTATGTAATTCATGTACACAAGTTTAATTGTTTCTTTGCTAGATGTGTTAGGTGCCCATCGTGACAATGGAGGTGCTTTTCAATTTATGTTTCAAGGAGATTGTTGAATGTTTGATCAAATTGAGTGATAGACGTTGATGTTGCCACTTGTGTCATTAAAAGCTAGATTAGATTTGATTTTGGCATGACTAATTCCTCCAATCCTTTCTTCTTCCACCATTTCCTCTTCTTTAGAGTCATAATGTTAAATATGTGCTTACACTAACATCAAATGAGAATCTGTTAATCCTTAGTCATGAAATCAACATAGTGCATCATTTCTAGTTCCTCAAATCTTTTCTTCTTTCACCATTTCCCCTGCTTTAGAGTCATAATGTTAAATATGTGCTTACACCAACATCAAATGAGAATTTGATAATCCTTAGTCATGAAATTAACATAGTGCATCATTTCTAGGGAAAACTCAAATAATTTTCTATAACAAAAATACATCTAAAAATCTAAAATAACTTTCTTGGGGACAAAAGATGAACTATTCAAAGTTATTGTTCAAATCGAGTGTGTGATTCCAATAATAATGGGAGGAAATTTCCCACCCTCAAAGAAAAGCACAAAATCATCTTACTAGTTTGACTTTGGTCTTCTTGTCATAATCAACATTTAACATGAAGAAACCTATATGGATGAACCCTTCACCAACTTATGAATGATAGTGCACTAGCCTTAGCAAAGGCCTGACACCCTTCCTAGCAAATAATGAAATTCATTCCTAGCAAATGTTGTGAATCCATCATGCATTTGGAAGAGGACTACTAGGTAAACAAATGGATCATGAGAGGAGTCCCACCCAAATATAATAGTCCACGAGGTTAGAGGTATGCAAAGACTCATCCATTGCAAAGCAAGGTGCAAGTCTCACGAGAGAGTTTATCACGACCCTTACAACTAAACATACAACAAAAATAACACATAAAGGTTTACTTTATGGAAACTTTAGAATAAATACAAAATTCATGATTGAAGGATCGAGAACATGTTTGGCCAATTAGAAATTTGTGTTGAAGCCCTGTTGCGGAAGTAGATAAACAACGCTCGGCATTACCTTTTTCCAATGGGAGCTTGACTAGACCTTCACCTAGATTTGATCTAATTAGAAGTAGAGGGATAAACAAATGCTTTCCCCATACTATAGGGCTAACTCACAAGAACAAGTGAAGATAACTTCTCTCTATGGCTTCAAACTCCTTAATGTGATGGTCACAAAGAAAGGGTTAAGGCTCTAAAGCCCATGAGAAATTGCATGGAGAGTAATCATTCATACAAAGAAGAACGATCCTTTCTTACATCCTTCAACTTGAGTGATGTGATCATGATATGGATAGTGTCAGGGGTTTGGGTGCAAGCTGAGTGAATACTTGCTCGCTTTAGTGCCTAAGCATTCTTCACTTGTGATTCAATGGAAAGCAATGATTCCTAGAATGAGGTCGTTAAGAAGGAAGTAGAAGTTAGTGAAACTTGTCCTCCCATTTCTAGGAAAGTCTTATAGCTTTCCAATGAGTGGAATCATCTTTTGAAGCCAAATAAAAAATTATTTTCCTACTAGATTTTTGGGGGCTCTTGGTCTTAGGCCAAAGAATTCTCTACTTGGGCATATCACAACCCAATTGTTCTTTATGTGTCAAGATAAGAAGGTTAAAGGATCTTTTTTTTGTCCTTGGGATGGATTTCTAAGTTTTGTATTGAGATGCTCGTTATAAATGTATCTTGGAAAACAATTTTTTTCTAGTATAATAGAATCTTGATTTGTTCAAATCTCCATTTGTAGATTAATGTCTAATTTCAAAAGGTTGAAATTGAGGTCTGTCACTTCACCATCTACTTGAGTACTAGGAGGAATGCCTTGCACTATGAACATGGAACCCCATGCTCTTTAATTTCCCTCAAGAACTTGTTCCAAGCTCTATTGACCCTTGAAAGGAAGGTCCTTCCAATGGGGTTTCCAGGATCTTTAAGGAAGGGAAACATGTATAACAACAAATCAATTGCCCTCTCTTGCCTCATTTGCATAATGACAAGTTCTATCAACTAGATCTTGGCTTCCAAAAAAAGGAAAAAATAAAGAAGAGTCCATTATACCAAAGTTAGCCCCTAATTCTAATGATTGTTGAGGTTTAGCCTCTAAAAATCACAATGAACATTCTTTCAATGTGAGAATAATTGGTATTGCATTGGAAAATTAATGTCTTGTATTTTTATTATTTAGATTCTAAATTTAAATCAAGATATTTTAATTATACTTAAAATCAATTTTGATCTTCAAATATATCTAAGAGTATCAAAACAGATTATTAAAAATAAAATAAACTATTAACATCCACTTAAATCAATTTAACTTATAAAACATACATTAAATATTTTTTATTTAAAAATAAACACTCACTCACATTTAAAAAAAAAACTATCCACATTTAAAAAGGAAAAGAGAAAAAACTTTCTTCGTAAATTTTACTTTGATCGATTCACGAGGCAATACAAACCTCAATATTATAAACCCACCTTCATAATGGAGAAGGAAAAACATGTACCTTGCGCCAATCCCATTTGTCAATGCATCTTGTATCTCATCACTCACGATCCTCCAGGTAATCCCATAACCTGTAAGGATGTTGAGTAGGTGCAATTGATGTGATATCATGCATTAATTAGGTTTTCTTTCAATTAGGTCAATCAATGAGTGAAGTTGACATCGTGGACATGGATTGTATTTTATATTGTATGGATTTTTTTTTTCGGGGGTAATTTGAGTTTGGTATGAATCAAAGTTTTATGCATTTCAAAATCTTATTTTAATGGTTTTGTCTCACTTTAAACCAACTCAGATGTTCAAAAAATCTATCAAACTTCTAAATTAACCCGAAATTTAAAACTGCATAGCAAAAAAACATATCAGAAAAATAACTGGGGAGAGAAGATTACTTGAGTTCTGAGTGCCTCTCCACAGTCAAATGGGTGTCAAACTGTTACAAGAAATCATAAATCTTATTATACATGAACTCCACATTAAACATTTCCAAATAAAGTGCGAAGCTTCCATGAATATGAATAAAGATGCGTTCTCACAGTGGAGAAGACGTTCATCAATGTAAAAAGGAGAGAAATAAGTTATACACAATCATGACAGTGGAAACATGTTACAATTTGGCCTGCTACCCAACAGTAANGAAATTGCATGGAGATTAATCATTCATACAAAGAAGAACGATCCTTCCTTACATCCTTCAACTTGAGTGATGTGATCATGATATGGATAGTGTTAGGGGTTTGGGTGCAAGCTGAGTGAATACTTGCTAGCTTTAGTGCTTAAGCATTCTTCACTTGTGATTCAATTGAAAGCAATGATTCCTAGAATGAGGTCATTAAGAAGGAAGTAGAAGTTAGTGAAACTTGTCCTCCAATTTCTAAGAAAGTCTTCTAGCTTTCCAATGAGTGGAAGCACCTCATGAAACCAAAGAAAACATGATTTTCCTACTTAATTTTTTCGGGCTCTCGGTCTTCGGTCAAAGACTTCTCTACTTGGGCATATCACAACCCAAATGTTCTTTACGTGTCAAGACAAGAAGGTTAAAGGATTTGTGTTTTGTCCTTGGGATGAATTTCTAAGTTTTGTATTGAGATGCTCGTTATAAATATATCTTGGAAAGACACCCTATTAGTTGACAAGTTCATTACAAGAAAATTAATTAATTAATTTTTAAGAAGGCATATACTAAACAATTTTTTTCTAGCATAATAACATCTTGATTTGTTCAAATCTTCATCTGTAAATTATTGTCTAAGCTCAAAAGGTTGAAATTGAGGTGTGTCACTTCACCATCTACTTGAGTACTAGGAGGAATGTCTTGCACTATGAACATGGAACCCCATGATCTCTAATTGCCCTAGAGAATTTGTTCCAAGCTATGTTGACCCTTGAAAGGAAGGCCCTTCCATTGGGGTTTCCAGTTCTTTAAGGAAGGGAAACATGTATAACAACAAATCAATTGCCCTCTCATACCTCATTTGCATAATGACAAGTTTTATCAACTAGATCTTGCCTTCCAAAAAAAAGGAAAAAATAAAGAAGAGTCCATTATACCAAAGTTAGCCCCTAATTCTAATGATTGTTGAGGTTTAGCCTCGAAAAATCACAATGAACATTCTTTCAATGTGAGAATGATTGGTATTGCATTGGAAAATTGATGTCTTGTATTTTTATTATTTAGATTCTAAGTTTAAATCAAGATATTTTAATTATACTTAAAATCAATTTTGATTTTCAAATATATTTAAGAGTATCAAAGATTATTAAAGATAAAATAACCTATTAACATCCATTTAAATCAATTTAACTTATAAAACATACATTAAATATCTTTTATTTAAAAATAAACACTCACTCACATTTAAAAAGGAAAAGAGAAAAAACTTTCTTCGTAAATTTTACTTTGATCGATTCACGTGGCAATACAAACCTCAATATTATAAACCCACCTTCATAATGGAGAAGGAAAAACATGTACCTTGCGCCAATCCCAACATCCACGGTCGGTGAGATAAATCCCATTTGTCAATGCATCTTGTATCTCATCACTCACGATCCTCCAGGTAATCCTATAACCTGTAAGGATGTTGAGTAGGTGCAATTGATGTGATATCATGCATTAATTAGGTTTTCTTTCAATTAGGTCAATCAATGAGTGAAGCTGACATCGTGAACATGGACTGTATTTTATATTTTATGGAGTAATCTAATTAGGTATCAATTTTTTTTTAGTCAAAAAAAAATAGGTTTGATTTAGGCCAGATTTTCAGGGGTAATTTGAGTTTGGTATGGATCAAAGCTTTATGCATTTCATATTCTTATTTTCACGGTTTTATCTCATTTTAAACCAACTCAGATGTTCAAAAAATCTATCAAACTTCTAAATCAACCTGAAATTTAAAACTGTATATCCAAAAAACATGTCAGAAAAATAACTGGGAAGAGAAGATTACTCTCGAGTTCTGAGTGACTCTCCACAGTCAAATGGGTGTCAAACTGTTACAAGAAATCATAAATCTTATTATACATGAACTCCACATTAAACATTTCCAAATCTGCTGTAGAAGGAATGGTTAAGTACGAAGCTTCCATGAATATGAATAAAGATGCGTTCTCACAGTGGAGAAGACGTTCATCAATGTAAAAAGGAGAGAAATAAGTTATACACAATCATGACAGTGGAAACATGTTACAATTTGGCCTGCTACCCAACAGTAACAGGGATACAATGTCAATGGAAAACATGTTACAAACGCCTGTTAACCATGCGCTTCACGAGGTCGCTAGGTGCAGATCCCCAGATCCTCTGGACGGTTTTATGATTTGCAGTAATCAGATATTATAGCGATAACTACTACCTTCAATGAAGCCATCATAATTGGACCCCACTCCCGCAGATCCAATGCCTTTGAACTTTTTTAATTGCCCTGGTCGCTTCCCTCTGCGTAGTTGCTCATATCAAAATCCGTTGTGTAGTGTTTTCGAAGATAGGTTGTCGTTGGCAAGCTTTCGTTCGCTTTCAGCTGACATCATGGCGTATTCAGCAACGCTT
>SNQJ01S0025239.1:148537-167364 GCA_010110895.2 Picea sitchensis
ACTTTCCTTCATGAACTTACAAAACAGGGAATCCATGACCATTAACACCCTTCACAAATAAGCAAAGGCAAAATCTTCGTAATAAAACTGGAATTGGAGGATGGAAATCTTCGGAGTCCAAGGTATTTGATTTTGTCAAAGTAATCAAAATCTTCGGAGTCCAAGGTATTTGATTTGTCAAGTTAATCGTTGGTTTATTGTCCTTTCATCTTATTTGTTTAACGGTGAATAGTGTATTTAACTGTACATAAACAAATGATTGGTTTTCTACTAACTTTAACTTTAGTAGACAAACTTTCCTTAGTGAACTTAAAAAACAGGGAATCCATGGCCATTAACACCCTGCACGAATAAGCAAATATAAAATCTTCGTAATAAAACTGTAAATGGAGGATGGAAATCATCGGAGTCCAAGGTTGGTATTGATTTTTTCAAAGTAATTGAATACTTTATCTCAAAACTGACTACGTTATGTGATTTTTAATTTGTATATTCCCCCTCCTACCGACCCTGTGTGGGAGTTGGTCCAGATCGAGAGGGCGAGTCTGTAGATCGATAGAGATAGATGTTACTGGATACCATGTGAATCATTGCATGAACGGGACTCTCCTGGAGAGAGCAAGGAGCATGCTCAGTAATGCAAAGTTGTAGCATGAATTGTGGGGGAACTGTTGCTTACAACATGTTACTTCAACAGATCACCATCGACAGCAATTGAATGCAAAATTCCATAACAGGAATGGACAGGTCAACCATGTGATTATTCTAATCTTAAAGTATTTAGTTGTGAAGCCTATGCATTTATTTTGAAAAATCAACATTCCAAACTAGATCCTAAATCACATAAATCAATATTTGTTGGATATGGTGATGGTGTTAATGGATATAGATTCTGGAATCCTAGTGTTCACAAGATCATCATAAACATAGATGTAATATTTGATGAACTTTCATTCTCAAAATCAGATGTAAATAATGATATGAAACAAGCTAATGAACCACAATGACAACAAATTCATTTTGATATTCACTGCTAAGGAGAATCATGAGGATGTCCATGAGGAGGACATTCATGAGGAAAATCCTCACGATGATGATCATACAGAAATGCGTCAAGAAATAGGGGAAATGCCACAACAAATTGTACGAAGATCTACACGGGTCAAATCTTTTCCAAAAAGGTATGATGATTTTGTTTCATTGGTTGTTTTGATTTCTAATGAAGGTGAACCTAGTTGTTATCAAGAAGAAATGGAGGTATATGAAAGTGCCAAATGGAAAGAATCAATGAAAGAAGAGATGGATGCCTTAAAAAAAAATGAAACATGGGACCTAGTAGAACTTCCAGAAAATAGAAAGGTTGTTGGCTGCAAATGAGTCTACAAAATGAAGAAAGGTGTTGATGATAAAGTGGACAAATACAAAGCAAGGCTGGTGGAAAAAGGGTATTCTCAGAAAGAAGGTATTGAATTTCATGAGATATTTTCACCAGTGGTAAAACTTGTTTCAATTAGAATTGTATTAGCACTAGTTGCTTTACTTGATCTTGAATTGGAGCAACTAAATGTTAAAACAACATTTTTACATGGTGATTTGGATGAAGAAATTTTCATGGAACAACCAGAAGGGTTTGTTCAGAATCGCAACAAGAAGTTTGTTTGCAAGCTTAGGAAATCATTGTATGGTCTGAAGCAATCTCCCAATGGTACAAGAAGTTTGATTCTTACATGGTGGGCCAGAATTTTACGAGAAGTGAGTATGATCATTATGTTTACTTTAAAATCTTGGAAAATGACATATTTATTATTCTGGTGTTATACGTTGATAATATGCTTGTTGCGAGCAAAAGCAAGTTTGAAATCAGTAGGTTAAAGGCTCAGTTGGCTAGGACATTTGATACAAAGGATATAAGAGAAACAAAAACATATTTTGTGCATGGAGATACACAGAGATAGGAAAAATGGTAATTTGTGGTTACCACAAGAGAAGTATGTGGAGAAAATACTTCAGAGATTCAATATGAATAAGGTGAAACCAATAAATATCCCTTTGTCTTCCCATTTTAATCTTTCCTCAGGTTTGAGTCTTAGTAATGATGAAAAAAAAGGAGTTTATGTCTCGTGTACCATATGCTAATGTAGTAGGAAGTTTGATGTATGCGATGGTATGTACAAGACCAGATATTTCACATGCAATTGGTGTTATTAGTAGATACATGGAAAATCCAGGAAAATAACATTGGGCATCAGTGAAATTGGTGCTTTAGTATCTTAGAGGCACAAGCAATTATTGTATCAGTTTTGATGGTTGTAGTGATGAAGTTTGTGGTTATGTTGATTCATATTTTCCAGGTGACTTGGACAAAAGAAGATCTACTTTAGGATATGTCTTCACTCTTGCAGGTGGTCCTATAAGTTGGATGTCAAAGCTTCAAAACATTGTTTCTTTATCCATTGTAGAGGTAGAGTATATATCTGCTTCACATAGTTCCTCAAATCATTTGTTCTTCCACCATTTCCCCTTCTTTAGAGTTATAATGTTAAATATGTTCTTACACCAACATCAAATGAGAATTTGTTAATCCTTATTCATGAAATCAACACAGGGCATCATTTTGAGGGAAAATTCAAATGATTTTCTATAACAAAAATACATCTAACAAGCCAAAATAGCTTTTTTGGGGACAAAAGATGAACTATTCAAATTCATTGTTCAAATCTAGTGTGTGATTCCTATAATAATGGGAGGAAATTGCCCACCCTCAAAGAAATGCACAAAATCATCTTACTAGTTTGGTTTTGGTCTTCTTGCCATAATCACAGGGTTTAAGATGAGAAAACCTATATGGATGAACCCTTTTCCAACTTATGAATGGAAATGCACTAGCCTTAGCAAAGGTCTGACACCCTTCCTGGCAGATAATGAAATTCATTCCTAACAAATGTTGTGAATCCATCATGCCTTTGGAAGAGGACTACTAGGTAAACAAATAGATCATGAGAGGGGTCCCACCCGAATACAATAGTCCACGAGGTTAGAGGTATGCAAAGACTTGTCCATTGCAAAGCAAGGTGCACGTATCACGAGAGACTATAACAAAAACAACACATAAAGGTTTACTCTATGGAAACTTCAAAATAAATACAAAATTCATTATTAAAATGTCAAGAACATGTTTGGCTAATTAGAAACTTGTGTTGAAGTGTTGTTGCGGAAGTAGATAAACAATGTTCGACATTACCTTTTGTCAATGGGATTAACTAGACCTTCACCTAGATTTGATCTAATTAGAAGTAAAGGCATAAAAATATGTTTGCACTGTACTATAGGACTGTAGGGATAACTCACAAGGACAAATGAAGATAGCTTCACTCTATGGCTTCAAACTTCTTAATTTGATGGTCACAAAAAAAGGATTAAGGCTCTAAAACTCTTGAGAAATTACAAGGAGATAAATCATTTATACAAAGGAAAATGACCCTTCCTTACATCCTTCAATTTGAGTGATGTGATCAAGATATGGATAGTGCTAGGGGTTTGGGTGCAAGGTGATTAAATGAAAGCAATGATTCATAGAATGAGGTGGTTAAGAATGAAGTAGAGGTTAGTGAAACTTGATGGATTCATGAGGCAATACAAACCTCAATATTATAAACCCACCTTAATAATGGAGAAGAAAAAGCGTGTACCTTACGCCAATCCCAACATCCACAGTCGGTAAGAGAAAAAACGTTTATTTTATTGTTTTCGGTTTCGAGTTCCTCTCCATAGTCAAATGGGTGTGAAAATGTGATAAGAAATCATAAATCTTATTAGACATGAACTCCACATTAAGCATTTCCAAATCTTTTGGAGAAGGAATGGTAGTCAATGATTAAAGTGAGAAGTTTCTAGGAATAACGTTGTGTTCTCAGTGGAAATGACATTCATCCATGTAAAAAAGGAGAGAATTAAGTTAGTCAGTGGAAACATGTTACCCAAAAGAAACATGGATACAATGTCAAATGCATGTTAACCACGCGCTTCATGAGGTCGATGGGTGCAGATCCCCAGATCCTCTTTACGGTTTTTTTGTTTTCAGTAATCAGATACCATAACAATAACTAGGTACCATAATAGTGTAAACTACGGAGTAAGTTAAATTAGGAGAAAACAAAATAATTTTTCAGGTAAAAAAATGGGCTTGAATCCGGTCAGATTTTAAAGGGTAGTGTGAGTTTTGTATGGATCAAAGTTTCATGCATTTAAAATTTTTATCCCAGGGGTTTTGCCCCATTTTAAACCAACCCAGAAACTCAGAAAATCGATTAAAGTTCTAACTTGGCTGAAAATTTAAAACCGCATCCCTAGAAAGACTACCGAAAAAGTAACTTGGAAAAAAAGATTGATCCCAAGTTAGCCCACTCCATAAACTACTACCTTTGATGAAGCCATCATAATTGGACCCTACTCCCGTAGATCCAATGTCTTTCTGAACTTTTTTAATCACCCTCGTCGCTTCCCTCCGCAGAGTTGCTCATATCAAGATCTGTTGTGTAGCGTTTTTGAAGAGAGGTTGTCGTTGGAAAGCTTTTGAGGTTGTCGTTGGCAAGCTTTCGTTCGCTTTCAGCTGACATCGTGGCGTATTCAACAACTCTTGATTTTTTCAAATGGGTCGTTTGAGGGCACCGGTCAACGATGAAAATTGAACCCTTCTCTGCCTTAACGGGTTAAAATCTGCCTTAACGGGTTAAAATCGGTTTGACAAGATAATCCAAAAAACATGTCCGTAAATTTTGTATTCAATTATTTTTTTTAATTATTTGTTATTTATGAAAGATAATTGTAATGCCCCATGACTTGACAGCGCGCACTTCGATCCACTGCAGGTTGATATGAGCAAGTCAGGCAAGGGAGCGCTCGGTTCAACCCAAGAATCCAAAAGAACTTTTATATGGAAAAGATGTCTTCACCAAAAAGACTTGTGAACGGAGGTTAAGATGGTGACTTGACTGAAGAAGTAGGCTAGGTGGTCGCCCCATAGAAGCTATGTGTACCCTACTGACGTTTTTTAATTTGGGGCCATGCATTCTGACGTTTTTCAACGGTTCTAGAACTCGAAATCTCATCTAACGCGGAGACAACTTAGTCATAGTGAAGACCCACAATACAAGCCCTCTAAATCTCATCTAACGCGGATAAAACTTAGTCATAGTCAAGATCCACAATACAAGCCCTACAATACAGGGAATCCATTGCCAGTTTGGCACTACTGTCTTCCTGATAAAAATAGAATTAGAGAATGAAATTCCGGACACTAATTGTTGACAAACTTTCCTTCATGAACTTACAAAACAGGGAATCCATAACCATTAACACCCTGCACGAATAAGCAAAGGCAAAATCTTCGTAATAAAACTGGAATTGGAGGATGGAAATTTTCGGAGTCCAAGGTATTTGATTTTGTCAAAGTAATTGAATACTTTATCTCAAAACTGACTACGTTATGTGATTTTTAATTTGTATATTCCCCTCCTACCGACCCTGTGTGGGAGTTGGTCCAGATCGAGAGGGCGAGTCTGTCGATCGATAGAGATAGATGTTACTGGATACCATGTGAATCATGGCTCAATATCTTTCTTCTATTTATTGATGAATTGTTTTGGATACTATGTGAATCATGGCTCAATATCTTTCTGCATTAATTTGATGTGTTTGCCATTTATATCTCCAGTTTATTCTTTCATTCTACTGTAATATTTATTTTTTGTCATTGCTCCATCCTACAAGTGGTATCAGAGCCTGGTTGGAAGTCACATAAGACGAGATCACAGGTTGGAATCCATGGACAACCTGCTGCAAGTAATATTTCCGTGCATCTGCAAGTAAAATTTCCGTGCGTCTGCAAGTAATATCTCTGTGAATTGCACCGTAGGATCGGTCAAAAATAAGTCGGCCTTAAGATACCCGTTTCCGTTAGTGGATCCCTCATTCAATTAAAAAGACGCGGATGTTTCACACATAAAAGATATCATGGCACATACAGATATATATTTTTAAATATATATGTGGTAGATGGGCATATTGCTTAAGCCTTGAATTTAAAAAGGCTGGATGAATTATAATTGGATCACTTGGTTATTTAAAAAGATGGATCATTTAAATATTTGAATATTGTGGATTACAATAATACAGGGGAATCTAAAGGTTTTCATGAAATATTTTCAATCACCATATTAAAAACAAAGTTTTTAAGCTTTGGGTTTTGGTAAAGATGCAGGGCGCAAGGTTTGAGGTGGAGAAATTCAATGGTAAGATTAATTTTGAATTATGGAAACTTAAAATGTGAGATCTACTTGTGTAACAAGGCCTGCAAAAAACACTAACAGGTAAGTTAAAGAGACCCATGGGTATGTGAGACGAGGACTAGGAAGATATGGATGTTAAACCTCTAAATACCATCCGTCTGTGTTTAGCAGATGAAGTGTTATTTAACATGGTAGAAGAGAAGACAACAACAGACTTATGGAGCAAGTTGGAATCTCTATACATGACAAAATCCTTGACAACCAAGATTTTCTTGAAGAAGAAGTTGTATACTTTAAGGATGAATGAAGGTACACAAATTGTTTATCATCTGAATACTTTTAATAACCTAATTTGTCAGTTATCTAGTGTGGATGTAAAATTCGAAGATGAAGATAAGGAAATTACTTTATTATGTACTTTACCTGAGTCATGGGATCATCTAGTCATGAAGATAAGGATATGTGGTTTAGTACATCAGATTCTTTAGATTATGATATTGTTGTTGGAGCCTTGTTATTCGAGGAAGGGCGCAAGAAAGGTAAAGAAGAAACCTCAACAACAGTAGCAATGGTGACTAGAGGACGATCTAGAGAACGGGGGAAGAATTCAAAAGGTACATCTAGATCTAAGTCAAAGGGAAAAAAATGAAAGATAAAGTGTTGGTATTGTAATAAATCAGGGAATCTCAAGAAATATTGTTGGAAACGGAAGCAAGCATCAAATGAAGAGGTCTCTACAAAGGAGACAAATATAGTCGAGAAGGATTTAGGTATGATTGACGAGGTATTGTCTACATCTAATGTATCATAATATCATTATAATTGGTTAATTGATTATGGAGCATCCCTAAGATGAAGATAAGGCAATTACTTTATTATGTAATTTACCTGAGTCATGGGATCATCTAGTCATGTCTATGTGGTTTAGTACATCAGATTCTTTTAGATTTTCATGATATTGTTGTTGAGCCTATATCTCAGGAAGGCACAAGAAAGGTAAAAGTGTAAACCTCAAATAACAGAAGTAATGGAGACTAGAGGATGATCTAGAGAACGAGGGCAGAATCTGAAAGGTACATCTAGATCTAATTCAAAGGGGAGAAAATGTAAGATAAAGTGTTGTTATTGTAATAAATCAGGGCATCTCAAGAAATATTGTTGGAAACAGAAGCAAGCATCAAATGAAGAGGACTCTACAAAGGAGGCAAATATAGTCGAGAAGGATTTAGGTATGAAATTGACGAGGTATTGTCTACATCTAATGTATCACAATATCATTATAATTGGTTAATTGATTATGGATCATTCCATCATATGTGTCTTCATATGAGTTGGTTCACTACATACCAATCTATAGATGATGGAGTAGTTTATATGGGAAATGATGTTACATGTAAAAATGTTGGGATAGGGAGTATCAGAGTAAAAATGTTTGATGGGACTGTTAGGATTCTAACAAAAGTGAGACATGTACCTGATCTAAGAAAAAACTTGATATCTTGTATTTTGGATTCTTGTGGATATAAAGGAACAATTCAAGGTGGAGTTTTAAAGATATCGAAAGGTATTTTGGGTGTCATGAAGGAAAGAAGAGTCGGGAACCTATATAAACTTGAAGGAAGAACAAAAATCGGTCATGCAACAATAGCATTGGATGATGCACGAGACTCCACTCTTTTATGGAATCAACGATTGGGTCATTTGAGAGAGAAAGGAATGAAGGTACTTATTGATCGAAAGTTACTTCCTAGTTTAAAATATGTAGATTTGAAGTTCTGTGAGCATTGTATTTATGGTAAACAAGCTAGACATAAATTTAAAATTGGAAAAAACATAAGTAAAGGTATCCTTGCCTATATTCATTCTAATCTTTGGGGTCCATATCCCACTCCTCTTTGGAGGATCATCATATTTTGTTAGTTTTATAGATGATTACCTAGGAAAGTATGGATCTATCTGTTAAAGAGAAAAGATGGTGTTTTCGACATATTTAAGTAGTTTAGAGATTTTGTTGAAAAGAGCACTGGCAGGTCTATTAAATGTCTCAAAAAAAATAATGGATCCAAATTTACTTGGCATTAGAATAACTACATGGTTGACCTGTCCATACCTCTTATGAATTTGCATTCAATTGTTGTCGATGGTGATCTGTTGACCAAGTAACATTGCCAGTAAGAAACGCTTCCATAATTCCTCGCTACAACTTTGCATTTTCACTGGAAAGATGTTCTTTACTCTCCTGAGGAGAGTCTCGCTCTCATGGTTCATCAACGTCGTTCTAATCAGAGTGAGACATTGGTTCCATGTCTCACAATCCCATCCCTGTACAATTATCAAACTCCTTAGAAGTAAATTTGGATCCATTATTTTTTTTGAGACATTTAATAGACCTGCCAGTGCTCTTTTCAACCAAAACTCTAAACTACTTAAATATGTCGAAAACACCATCTTTTCTCTTTAACAGATAGATCCAACCCTTCCTAGAGTAATCATCTATAAAACTAACAAAATATGATGATCCTCCATAAGAGAATTTAGGATATGGACCCCAAAGATTAGAATGAATATAGGCAAGGATACCTTTACTTATGTTTTTTCCAAATTTAAATTTATGTCTAGCTTGTTTACCATAAATACAATGCTCACGGAACTTCAAATCTACAGATTTTAAACTAGGAAGTAACTTTCGATCAACAAGTACCTTCATTCCTTTCTCTCTCAAATGACCCAGTTGTTGATCCCATAAACGAGTGGAGTCTCCTACATCATCCAATGCTACTGTTGCATGACCGATTTTTGTTCTTCCTTCAAGTTTATATAGGTTCCCGACTCTTCTTTCCTTCATGACACCCAAAATACCTTTCGATATCTTTAAAACTCCACCTTGAATTGTTCCTTTATATCCACAAGAATCCAAAACTCCCAAAGATATCAAGTTTTTTTCTAAGATCAGGTACATGTCTCAATTTCTTTTGTTAGAATCCCATCAAATTCCATCAAACATTTTTAATTGATACCCCCCTATCCCAACAATTTTATAATAAATATCATTTCCCATATAAACTACCCCTTCATCTATAGATTGGTATGTAGTGAACCAACTCATATGAAGACACATATGATGGAATGATCCATAATCAATTAACCAATTATAATGATATTATGATACATTAGATGTAGACAATACCTCGGCCAATTTCATACCCAACCTTCCTCGACCATATTTGTCTCCCCTTTGTAGAGTCCCTCTCTATTTGATGTTGCTTTCTCTTCTAACAATATTTCTTGAGATGCCCTTATTTATTACAATACCAACACTTTATCTTACATTTTTTTCCCTTTGACTTAGATCTAGATGTACCTCTCGAATTCTTCCCTCGTTCTCTAGATCGTCCTCTAGTCACCATTGCTACCGTTGTTGAGGTTTCTTCTTTACCTTTCTTGCGCCCCCTTCCTCGGATAACAAGGCTCCAACAACAATATCATAATCTAAAGAATCTGATGTACTAAACCACATAGACATGACTAGATGATCCCATGACTCAAGTAAAGTACATAATAAAGTAATTGTCTTATCTTCATCTTCTTCTTCGAATTTTACATCCACACTAGATAACTAACAAATTAGGTTATTAAAAGTATTCAGATGATAAACAATTTGTGTACCTTCATTCATCCTTAAAGTATACAACTTCCTCTTCAAGAAAACCCTGGTTGTCAAGGATTTTGTCATGTATATAGATTCCAACTTGCTCCATAAGTCTGTTGTTGTCTCCTTGCCAAGGATGTTAAATAACACTTCATCTGCTAAACACACACGGATGGTATTGAGAGCTTTAACATCCATATCTTCCTAGTCCTCGTTTGACATACACACGAGTCTCTTTGACTTACCTACTAGTGTTTTTCGCAGGACTTGTTGCACAAGCAAATCTCACATTTTAAGTTTCCTTAATTCAAAATTAATTTTACCATTAAATTTCTCCACCTCAAACCTTGCAACCTGCATCTTTAACAAAACCCAAAACTTAAAAACTTTGTTTTTAATATGGTGATTGAAAATATTTCATGAAAACCTTTAGATTCCCCTGTATTATTGTAATCCACAATATCTATATATATTTAAATGGATGCATCTTTTTTAAATAACCCAAGTGATCCAAATATAATTCATCCACCCTTTTTAAATTCAAGGCTTAAGCAATATGCCCATCCACCACATATATATTTAAAATATATATATCTGTATGTGCCATGATGTCTTTTATGTGTGAAACATCCGCACCTTTTTAATTGAATGAGGGATCCACTAACGGAAACGGGTATCTTAAGGCCGACTTATTTTTGACCGATCCTACGGTGCAATTCACAGAGATATTACTTGCAGATGCACGGAAATTTTACTTGCAGCAGGTTGTCCATGGATTCCAACCTGTGATCTCGTCTTATGTGACTTCCAACCAGGCTCTGATACCACGGCCCTGATACCACTTGTAGGATGGAGCAATGACAAAAAAAAAAAAATAACTTGTGGATGGAGCAATGACAAAAAAAAATAAAAAATTACAGTAGAATGAAAAGAATAAACTGAAGATATAAAAGGCAAACACATCAAATTAATGCAGAAAGATATTGAGCCATGATTCACATGGTATCCAAAACAATTCATCAATAAATACAAGAAAGATATTGAGCCATGATTCACATGGTATCCAGTAACATCTATCTCTATCGATCTACAGACTCGCCCTCTCGATCTGGACCAACTCCCACACAGGGTCGGTAGGAGGGGAATATACAAATTAAAAATCACATAACGTAATCAGTTTTGAGATATAGTATTCAAGTACTTTGACAAAATCAAATACCTTGAATTTCCATCCTCCAATTCCAGTTTTATTACGAAGATTTTGCCTTTGCTTATTCGTGCAGGGTGTTAATGGTTATGGATTCCCTGTTTTGTAAGTTCATGAAGGAAAGTTTGTCAACAATTAGTGTCCGGAATTTCATTCTCTAATTCTATTTTTATCAGGAAGACAGTAGTGCCAAACTGGCAATGGATTCCCTGTATTGTAGGGCTTGTATTGTGGGTCTTGACCAATGATCAAATTTGAAGGGATAAGTCTTAATTTCAGTAAGAAGGATATATAATCAGGCAACTCTGCCAAGATGAAAAGTTTCTCAAAAATATTCATTTCAATTGACAATACAAATTAAATATACACTTCATAAAAAATATGTTAGATAAAATATTGCATTTTTAAAGAAGCTTATCTTTAATATAGAAATATTACAAAGTTTAAAGATGCAAGTTAAATTAAGTGACTTTATAGATGATCCTAAAAAAATGAACAAAATAATGCAGCAAATGCAGTAGTTAAATGTGCATAATTGAGGAAAAATGTTCTCTAAATTAGAGTGCCCTTAGAAACTCAAAATTCCTCTATTTTAAATGCTCAAAATATCCATGCAAAATATATGTGTGTTGAAATTTAATCGTCTGTATTGAATAGAACATGAGAAAATGTCACCATCAAGTTTCTTTAATTAAAAAAAAAAAATTTATTATAAAAATTCAAAAGATCCATAGCCACAAAACTCAAGAAATTTCAAAGTTGGAAAAATATCTATATAAATATTAAATCTACAAGTTAAAAGAGAAGATTCAAAATTTATGGAAAAAAACTCTTAGCTTTTAAACTAAAAACTAACTTATCACATAAATTGCATTGTATTTTTATTTTCTATGTCCAAACTTGGATATATAGTGAAATTTGAAAACTCAAAGAAGAAAAAAATAAACTTGAATATATAGTGAAATTTGAAAGCTCAAAAGGAAAAAAAAAAGATAAAAGTTACCATAGTCCATTAACTCCCAATAACATATCTTTAATATAAAACAGATCACATTTGTCCAAGAACAATGGACTCTTTAATATAAAACATATCACATTTGTCCAAGAATAATGGACTCTTCAACAAACAATGTTAGTTTCAAATCAATTTAAGAATTCTAAAATCCATTAGAAGATAGGCAAAGGAAGAAACCGTGATAAGGGAAAATGTATACTAAAATATTATATTGCATATTCAAAGTGCCAAATTGCAAAAAAAATAGAACTAGATACTTCATTTCTATACAAACATCAAAAGCCACATAGGTCCACATAAAAAACCAAGACAGTGAAATTAATGCTACAAAAGATAAGTCTCTTTGATCTAAGGCTTGGATGAGGTTGGGATAAAAGAGCTATGGGTCATTCTCAAAATATTTGCAAAGCATTATCACATTGATAAGTGTTTTCTCTTAGTTATGGGGAAAGAGAGATATGAGACATTTTATGGTCTCTTTACTTTCCAATGATGTACTCATGTCCCCTTAGGGGCTCCATATCCAAACAAAGAAAATCAACCAAACAAAGAAAGAATGCTTACAAGATAGAAAATCACAATGATTTGATTGAAAAATAATAAAGCAGGTTCAAGTGCATAATCTCTCCTTTCATATATGATGCATAAGAGATATAGATATGCACCTGAATCATTTGTGGCTTGTGGAATTCTATTGGCACATTATATATTTTCCCAAAGGTGTTGTTCCATTGATAACCTCCTTCAAAAAAACATATTATATTGTGTTAATATATTCTATTTTGCAACAACAATCACAATGGGTGATATTAAAGGAAAATAATTTATTTTATACTTTGAATAGCCTCCAACATCCTCACAAAAGTAAATTTCTCCATTGAAACCACAACATTACCTCTCTGAAGTTGCCCATATATATGACACATGCCAATATACATGAAACATGAAAATAAGACATATGTCAAATGCCTTTCACCCTTCAATTCTTGGTCACAGATAGCTATTAAAGAAGCTGCCAAATTATTGGTCACATGTAGCTATTATGGAAGTTGCCATGAAATTTTCTGCGTTACAGTTACATTGACCACTGATACGGCTAATGCAATTACAAAGAACACAAGCACAATACCGCCTTTCCCCATCATTTCTCCTTATCCAAACTCCAAGTGGGTTCTATTGTGCCCTTTCCCATGCATATATAGAAATAAAATACATCCAGATTTCGTGTAAAGTCTTGTGTGGCTGGAAAAATCGAAGGAAAATTGTTCAGGAAAGAACAGAGAAAATAAGTCCATCTTTCATATGACGTCTTGTGTTGTGTGGGGAAACAAGGAAGGAAAATACGAGCAGAAAGAGACAGCTCGTGTAAAGCCTAGGTGTTGTGGAAAATTGAATGAAAATTATTTAAGGCAATAACAGATAAAATACGTCCAACTTTCCAATGAATTTTTGTGTTGCAAATAAATCCAAAAACAGCTGGCTTGTGTAAAGTGTGGTTGGAACACTGAAAGAAAATGGTTTACTAAAGGCAATAACCGAGTATGAAATTTTTTGTTGTGTGGGGATTCGTGACTAGTGTCGAGCTTATCCAAACGTTCACCGATCGGTACGGTTACATTACATGGCCCAATTTCCACCATCCCCTTAGTTCCATTAAGTATGATGGAAACAATTAGACGGCAGTCTATGTACGAACATAGTTAAAAAATTTTAAATAATATTATTAATGACCAAACTAGCATGACATGCGTTTTAAAACTTAACCCTTCATGCAAAATTTTAAATTTTGTTTTGCATTTTCCTAAAAACTGGTAAAAATAAAAAACGGCATTTTATTTGACTGGTAAATTTTTAATCAAACTTCTGAGACGTGTTGGAAGGCCTTTGACGGGTTGTGATGGGTTCAATTTTGAACCCTGGTCTTGACTATGACTAAGTTGTCTCCGCGTTAGGTGAGATTTCGAGTTCTAAAACCGTGAGAATGCATGGCCCCAAATTTCTTTAAATTGACGAAATTGGATTTCGTTCTTCAGCACTGGCTGGTTATGTCAATCCAATACACCAATCTTCGTTTTCACATTTGTGTGTGATTTCCATAACGAATTCGTGGAGACTTAATTGCAAGAAAGTCTTCTGCAGGATCGATTCTTTACATATTTTTGTGCAATCTGCTCCGTCTTGTGTAGTTATTTATATGGTAAGAAACCTGTTATATGGTGCCTTGATTTATTAGAGACACAGTCCATATTGAAGAGATATCATTTGAGTTCAGAGGCTGTGGATTTCTGTTTTTCTAAGTATTTTTCCATTTCTAATTGAAGCTAAGCAATTGCAACAAGAAAATTTTGTAAGCATACATGAGGTTTCGGCCTTTAAAGTTTTGGGGATTTTCCATATTGTTCGACCTCGTATTTAAGCCGCATATCTTTTTTATGACAATATTTGAATCTACTGTTTTTCTCTTTTCAGGCGCCTGCAGACATGTCAGGGCATCAACTCAGTAACATTAAATATGAAGAGGTGAATAACAGAACACTACCATAATACTTATAAATAACGAGGCTGATTCGTTTCTGGGCTGATGTTTGTTAAACTCAATCCTGATACAGGAATTCATTCAAAATTCGCGAGGAATGAAGCTATTTACGTGCAGATGGCTACCCGCAGATAGAGAAGCCAAAGCCATTATATGTCTCTGCCATGGTCAGCATCATATAGCTTTTCAATTCGCTGTTCAGAATCTACATCACGATTCCATGGATTTTTGACTGTGTAAATTTGTTAAAGATTTGGGGTTTCTATTGTTTAATTTGTTTGGTTTTCGTGCTTGTAGGCTATGGTATGGAGTGCAGCATTTTCATGGAAGGTACTTGGACTGGGTCTATTCCTGGTTATCTTGGTTCCATGGGCTACAAATAAATATGAACAGGATTTAATTAATCAACAATGTTTCCTGTTAGTTTATCTTCAAAACTAATAACTCCATTGGATTGGATCTCTTATCAGACACAGGAGTGAGGCTTGCAAAGGCCGGCTATGCAGTATTTGGTATAGATTTGGAAGGACATGGGAAATCTGCTGGAACACGTTGTTACATTAAAAACTTCGATGACCTTGTAATGGATTCTGTAACTTTTTTCAGAAGCGTCGCTGGTACGTATAGTGAGGATGTTTGTGTTATTAAAGACATTTATTTTACCTTATTAAGGGTTGTTGTAAAATTTGCATTTATTTTTAACAAATTCAATAAACTATAAGTATGCATACTGACAAAACAGTATGGATTACATTACAGAGAGCATTGAATATAGGGAGAAAGCCAGGTTCCTTTATGGCGAATCAATGGGAGGAGTTGTGGCACTACTCATCCATCGAAAGCAGCCGAACTATTGGAATGGTGCTGTGCTTGTTGCCCCTATGTGCAAGGTATAATTCACATAAGTCTAATCTTTTGGACATAATTGTTAAGGTTTTTATACTCTGTTATCAGATATCCAGTTCAATTTCCCTTTATGTGCAAGGTATAATTCACATAAGTCTAATCTTATGGACATAATTGTTAAGGTTTTTATACTCTGTTAGCAGATATCCAGTTCAATTTCCCTTTAATAGCAGTCACACATATTACTTCATGCTTACTACAGATAGCTGAAGAGATAAAGCCCCACCCCTTGGTTATCAGCATATTGAAGAAGTTAAGCCTCATAATCCCAACATGGAAGATTGTACCGACTGAGAATATTATAGATTCGGCCTTTAAGGATCCAGAAAAGAGACAGAAGGTAATAAATTACACTACTGATCTTGTTTTATTCTTTCTAGCAAAATTCAAATTGTAGAAATTCTTAATTAATTCTCTTGATTTGCTGCTCACTCTACTATTTACACCTAAACACAGATTCGAGCAAATCCTTATATTTATCAAGACAAACCTCGTCTAAAGACAGGTTACGAGCTCCTCGTGACAAGTTTGGATATGGAGAAACGGCTGGACGAGGTACGGAATTCTAACATTGAATTCAATTCCCATATATATATAAAAGTCTGGATCATAGTGTCTCCCAATCTTAACATTAGAGAGATTATCATGGTTGTAATGAATTTTATGCAGGTGAGCTTGCCTTTTCTGGTTGTTCATGGAGAAGACGATAAAGTAACAGACCCATCCGTGAGCAAATTACTGTATACTTCTGCCAAAAGCTCTGACAAAACGCTGAAACTGTACCCTGATATGTGGCATGGCTTGACTTATGGAGAACCCCCTGAGCACATTGAATTGGTATTCTCAGACATCGTTGCGTGGTTGGGCAAGAGAGTGGAGCAGCAGGCCGGTGCCCCGAAGACGCCCACTTGGAAAAGTCAAGCGTTGCTGAATACGCCATGATGTCAGCTGAAAGCGAACGAAAGCTTGCCAACGACAACCTATCTTCGAAAACACTACACAACGGATTTTGATATGAGCAACTACGCAGAGGGAAGCGACCAGGGCAATTAAAAAAGTTCAGAAAGATATTGCATATGCGTGAGTGGGGTCCAACTATGATGGCTTCATTGAAGGTAGTAGTTATCGCTATGATATCTGATTACTGCAAATCATAAAACCGTCCAGAGGATCTGGGGATCTGCACCTAGCGACCTCGTGAAGCGCATGGTTAACAGGCGTTTGTAACATGTTTTCCATTGACATTGCATCCCTGTTACTGTTGGGTAGCAGGCCAAATTGTAACATGTTTCCACTGTCATGATTGTGTATAACTTATTTATCTCCTTTTTACATTGATGAACGTCTTCTCCACTGTGAGAACGCATCTTTATATTCATGGAAGCTTCGCACTTACCCATTCCTTCTACAGCAGATTTGGAAATGTTTAATGTGGAGTTCATGCATAATAAGATTTATGATTTCTTTATGATTTCTTGTCACAGTTTGACACCCATTTGACTGTGGAGATGCACTCAGAACTGGAGCAATCATCTTCTCTTTTGAGTTATTTTTTCGATATGTTTTTTTGCGATGCAGTTTTAAATTTAGGGTCGATTTAGAAGTTTATAGATTTTTTGAACATCTGACTTGGTTAAAAATGAGGTAAAATCATTAAAATAAAGTTATGAAATACATAAAACTTTGATCATACCAAACTCAAATTACCCCTAAAAATCTGACCTGATTCAAACCCATTTTTTTAACTTAAAAAAAATCCCTAATTAAATTACTCCATAAAATATAAAATACACAGTCCATGTTCACGATGTCAACTTCACTCATTGATTGACCCAATTTAAAGAAAACCTAATTAATGCATGATATCACATCAATTGCACCTACTCGACATCCATTCAGGATCTGGGACTACCGGGAGGATCGTGAGTGATAGATACAAGATGCATTGACAAATGGGATTTATCTCACCGACCGTGGATGTTGGGATTGGCGCAAGGTACATGTTTTTCCTTCTCCTCCATTATGAATGTGGGTTTATAATATTGAGGTTTGTATTGCCTCGTGAATCGATCAAAGTAAAATTTACGAAGAAAGTTTTTTCTCTTTTCCTTTTTAAATGTGGATAGTTTTTTTTTTTAAATGTGAGTGAGTGTTTATTTTTAAATAAAAAATATTTAATGTATGTTTTATAAGTTAAATTGATTTAAGTGGATGTTGATAGTTCATTTTATCTTTAATAATCTGTTTTGATACTCTTAGATATATTTGAAAATCAAAATTGATTTTAAGTATAATTAAAATATCTTGATTTAAACTTAGAATCTAAATAATAAAAATACAAGACATCTATTTTCCAATGCAATACTAATTATTCTCACATTGAAAGAATGATCATTTTGATTCTTAGAGGCTAAACCTCAATAATCATTAGAATTAGGGGCTAACTTTGGTACAATGGACTCTTCTTTATTTTTTCCTTTTTTTGGAAGGCAAGATCTAGTTGATAAAACTTGTCGTTATGCAAATGAGGTATGAGAGGGCAATTGATTTGTTGTTATACACGTTTCCCTTCCTTAAAGAAGTGGGAACCCCAATGGAATGGCCTTCCTTTCAAGGGTCAACATAGCTTGGAACAAATTCTCTAGGGCAATTAGAGATCATGGGGTTCCATGTTCATAGTGCAAGACATTCCTCCTAGTACTCAAGTAGATGGTGAAGTGACACACCTCAATTTCAACCTTTTGAGCTTAGACAATAATTTACAAATGAAGATTTGAACAAATCAAGATGTTATTATGCTAGAAAAAAATTGTTTAGTATATGCCTTCTTAAAAATTAATTAATTTATTTTCTTGTAATGAACTTGTCAACTAATAGGGTGTCTTTCCAAGATATATTTATAACGAGCATCTCAATACAAAACTTAAAAATTCATCCAAAGGACAAAACACAAATCCTTTAACCTTCTTGTCTTGACACATAAAGAACATTTGGGTTGTGATATGCCCAAGTAGAGAAGTCTTTGACCGAAGACCGAGAGCTCGAAAAAATTAAGTAGGAAAATCATGTTTTCTTTGACTTCATGAGGTGCTTCCACTCATTGGAAAGCTAGAAGACTTTCTTAGAAATTGGAGGACAAGTTTCACTAACTTCTACTTCCTTCTTAACGACCTCATTCTAGGAATCATTGCTTTCAATTGAATCACAAGTGAAGAATGCTTAGGCAC
>SNQJ01S0025240.1:2488-26875 GCA_010110895.2 Picea sitchensis
AAGATTAAAAATGGTTTAATAGACTTAATATTGTTTAAGCATAGTAACAACTGATTCACCCCCCCGCCTCTCAGTTGTCTTAGTAATTTCAACAATGTGGTCTTTGATGTATTATGTGAATGACTACTCATGCACCATGTTTAGTTGTGAATTAGGATTGATGGATTGATGAATTTGATTATCATTGATGTAGTTGATTTAGAATTTTCATTTTGACTTGATTATGTTAGTAGGATGTAGACAGCTCCTTGTTCCTCAGAAAACTCACCATCCTCGATACCTTGAATGGTTAAAATCAATTGGAACCTGGGCTTGAGCGTTCTTATGTGTCCCGGAGGTCATAACCTTGTAGGGTAGGTGTTGGCACAGGGGCAAACCTAGGGTTCAATGCTACAACAGTGCACCAACAAAACCCTAAATACCGACCCTTTTGTCAACACCTGTGAAGCAGATGAAGTCTCGCCCGAGGTAGAGGTAGGGGTGGTTGCAAGAATCAGGTGTCTGCAACCTTAGCTGGGACATAGATCCATGATTGTATTACTTAATAAGGCACTTAGCACCGTCATTTCCTGAATATATAATCATTAATCACTTCATTGATAAAGTAGGGCTTCACAACATTCACACTGTTATAATGTAATTAAGCACTTAGCATCAATAGATAGGTCAGATCTAGCAGATCAAGCACTAAGCACATTCATATGGATTAGATCTAATATTCTCACATATCATTATCACTAAGCATAAGAAGATATATCTAATAATCCTAAAGAACTTAGCAAAAGAAGACATAAACACATTAAGACAAGCACAAAGCAAGGCAACACAACGTTTACGTGGTTCACCCCCACCCTGGGGTTACATCCACCAACTCTTATTCTTTATTGTCTTCAGTTAATCGATTACAAGCACAAAGACATCAAAACCCTTACTCTGCACAGGACAGAAGATCTGCACAGGTCGCTAGATCTTTCTTCCTTACGTTACAACACTAAGCCCTCCACAGTCTGCTACAAGGACCTGCACTTAGCTCTGCAAGTCTCTTATAGTCATGCACAAATCACTTACAGACTCTACTCACACTTAGCATACATTCACATCACATAGATGCACTATTCGACTCTCTTTACATTGCATATCCTTCTATTTATACATACAAAATAGGCCTAAACATGGGTAAACCCATGGGTCGACATGCCATTCCCATCACATATTCCCAAAAACCTAAAAAGAATCCAAAAGTGGGTCGAGATCCTGTGATCTCCACTTCATCTTGCAATCCTCCTTCGACAGGCTGTCGAAGTCCCAAAATAGGGCACTATAACCCAAAATCTCCCAAAACTTGGTCAAGCGCCAACATGCCCCCAACACTCACCTGTGACTCGTCCCGATTCACTCTGATATGACCAGTTCTACTTTGAAGGCCTCGATCTTGGCACGAGTTGCTTCAACCTACGTTTTTTCTACGACCTCTTGCTCGGTGAATTCCTAGATCACTGTGTCGTTCACGGGCCCTTCTAGGCGTTGTTCTGCTGCAATGACAACCTATTTTAGCTCTTCTCCTTGACTTTCAACGTATGTGAACAACTGACACACTTTATCTTGTATTGGTTGGAGTCGTTAAGTAAATTCCATCACTCTGCTTTGAATTGTATGGATCTGTTGTTGGGCGGTGCGTTGCTCTTGAGACTGCTTCATTCTTTCTACGGCTAACAGGGGCTTCAGTGCGCCTGTAGTGTGTCTGCATGTTGTTTGCTTCCTTGAGTTGTGACTCCTAAGCTTGTAACTCTGGGTTCTCAATGAGGTTCTCATATGTCTGGGTGCTCCGGTTACTCAGCTACTTGCACTCCAAGGCAAGATCTTTTAATCTGTCAACTGCGTTGTGAGAAGTTGCTTCCCTTAGGTCTCTTACATCTTGAGGGGTCTCAGGAACATTGCAGAGCTCCAAGTCTGCTATGCATTGTTGGAGCTGTTGGATTACTTCTTCAAGTTGTRCAACYTGTTGTGGAACTTGTTCTTCGGCCTTTACTTACACAACTATCACAGAGCGAAGTGCTCTGTGAACCATTTCCTTTACTTCAAGTTGCTCGGCGACCAACTGTTCCTTGCTTTGTTGTAACTATGATTTTTCTTCATTCCACTTCGCTTACAGAGAAAGATTTTCTCGTTCTGCAGCACTGCATTGCTCCTCAAGGTATTTCTATACTTTCACTAGAGCTTGGGTGGCTTGTGTTGTCTCTTCCTGAGCTCGTCGAAGGCGAGCTTTGAATGTATCAACGATGCAGTGTAGTTGAGATGGATCATCACGTAGTTTTGATGTTCCTGATGATAGAGGCGCAGTATAAACTACACGGATGGACTATAATTCTTGTTGCATCCCTTGGAGCTCATACTTAATCCGAATGAACACCTCCTCTTGCTTAGCTTCTTGCTTCTCTGCTATCTCCAATGAAGCATCATTCAGTGCTGCGACGATGAAGTTGAAGTCGTCTCAGGTGAAGGTGGTCTCAAATTTGGTCCCGGTTGCTTTCACTTTCTTCCGGGATGAGGGTTTCGGTGGGGAAACCTTCCTTTTATTTGAGGGGTCCTCCTCATCTCTAGGCAGTGTAACCTTGCCTTTATTATGTTCAACTTTTGCACCATCTATCTCTCCGCCATATCCTCCTTGCTCTACTGATATGGAAGCGGTCTTCACGTATGTGTTGTCTAAATCATGGACCTCTTTGGTATTCTTTATATTGCTAGGTTCGGGTGTATCCTGTGTTGTTTCTGGGCTGTCAACATCAGACATCTCCTCAGGGTCCGCTGGAACAAGGAGGTCCGTTGACCATTCCTTGGTAATCTCTTCCAATTCATCCTCAGTCAACTTGTAGTATGATTACAACTGTTGTTTATGTCCATCTGCGTGCGCTGTGATGTAAATAAAATGGTGGTCCGCGCTAAATTTCATTAAGGGTCGAAACCTGTGGAGGGTATTCGGGGTCATACGAGGTTGAGATTAGATGGCTACCTTCAAATGGTTGTAATACATATGGAACACGGCATTTTAATGCCACTGTTTATTCATGTTGTTCGAGTACCACAGTTTACTAAACTTCACGGCCAGAGGTTCAAACGGCTCGATGTCTAGGAAGGTCACAGCTTTTGGCATCTCCCATGCAATGAAAGCGATCAGGATCATTAGCCAACTGAAGTGGAATTCATATCCCTGATCTTGGGCTTCCCTGCATTCCAGTTCCAACTAGTTTACCAAGTACTACGCCCAATTCATCTGAAGTCCTTCTGCGCACTTCCTTGCGAGGTCGACTACGAAACCAGTGACTTGGGTGGATCGATTCTTTTGCACCAAATTTCCTGCGATCAATTGGCAGGAGATGCGCACTGCACCACTCTGGATAGAAGCTACCTTGTAGCCTCGCGTGCCCTTCTCGACATCTTTGTAGGTGTCTTTAATATTCTGCGAAAGAGCGTGTTCCATGGATTTTCCCAGGTAAAAATCATGTGGGTCGGGGCCTTGCATGCTTATCCCTGTGATCTGATTGATCAATGTCAGATCCACCGTGATACGACGGTTTAACCATAAGTAACTGTCATGGTAACAGGACAGCAGTATCTTGACGCATGCGTTCACTTCTTGGTGCCTTCCGAAGTGCGGGATCTTCATGAAGTTGAGCAGTGTGGACTACGCGAGGTTATGGGTCCATGATCGAGGAATTATCTTTGAATTCTTTCCTTTTGTTCTAGTCAGATACTTATGTGGGGAGAGCATGCTATAGACCTTCCTGTCACCCAGGTTGAAGTCACTAAACTTCAACGCTGCAATTTTATCTTGGTCGGTGTGAACTGCATGTATCCCCTTCGGGAGGTATACAGTGACTGAGGCATACTCAAAATCTCTGGGCACACTATCTCGATTTATCGCACTGCTCAGAGGGGGTAGATAGGTGGGTAGTATACTCGAGATTAACTTAGCATTCGCTAGATCATCCCTATGCTTAGTTCTCTTTTCATCTACTGGCCCAGATGGACCATCTTGAGTAGTGGACGGAGAGGCCGACAGTCCTCTCGTCGAAGATGCTTGTCCACCTGTAGACACTCCTCTCTTCGACATGACTCTTTCAGTCATCAAGTCGAGGAGAATTTCTGTTACTGATTCTTCAACTACGGTGAGCTCGTCAGACATACATGCTCTGGATTAAAATTATCGGGGTCACGATGAACTTAGATACGACACTAGAACAAATAGCAATAGCGAAATTATCACTGTATACAATTCACTTAGTCTGCGGGCTCAAAATCTTAGTTAGCAAAAGTGTTCTCCGTGCATGGCGCGATGGGATAAGTAGGCAACTTGGCAATGGTTTGCTTGTAATGGGTATGAAGCCTCATTGACTCTTGTTATGTCCGTTATGGTGTGGTCCAACAGTCTGGTGTCGAGTTGTAAATTCTTTTCGACCCATTCGGAGCGGGATTCGAATGAATATATCGGCCCCAATGGCTATATTGCTTCTCCCTGGTGAAGTACCATGTGTCATTGTTCTGATATCCTGGCGAAGTTCCAATTCTGTGAATTTTCTTTCTGCGAAGTTCCCTCTGGAATCTTCTGTAACTTTTCAATATTAGCCCTCTTCTTACTTATCTTTCTAGCCTTCTTTCCAGTGACCTTTGACTCGGTATGTCTTTTTCCATTATGATTCTTATCTTCTTTTAACATAGTCATTGCGCACTGTTGATATTCTTTCCTAGGATTCAGGGGTAATACCTCCTCTTTATCTGGAGTAAGTACTTTAGTCTTCTGTGGGTCTTCTAGTGTTCTTGCAGCTTCGAAATCAGGGTCTCTAGTGTCAAATAGATTCAATCTGTTCTCATGTTCTTCAATCAATTGTGCGATCTTTCTGGTCATGAAATATTTTAATTCTTGTTTCTTCTACTCCAAAACTTCTTCTTCTTCCTTTCATCTATCTTGAGCTCTGTCAATCCAAGGTTTTCCTATTAACATGGTAAACGGGGGGTTGTCCTCAATAAATTGAATAATCTCAAAATCTTCCTCTGTCGAAGTTCCATTGATGTTCATAGGTATCTGAGCGAGCCTTCCACACAGGTTTACCAGTTTTCCTCTGAATAACCCTAGTCCTCCTAATGAAGGAATCATAGCAGGACTTCCTATAGCTTCCCAAGTTCTCTCTGTCATGATATTCACCTGTGTTTCTTCATCTACAACACAGTTAATTTCGAAGTCTCCTATTCTTGCTTCAAGGCATTCCTTGTCTTTAAACATCTCTAATAATCTAATATGTCGGTGGCATTCAAGGTTTCTCTCATCTGTAACAATATTTTTTCTTATTCTTCCTGGGGTTCTTCTATAGCTTCTTGAGCTTCCTTAGGGTTTTCTTGATTCAGATTCATTCCTTCAAGTTAGCAATCATTCTGGGGCAATCCAACACTTCATGGTCCATAGCTTTGCAACAAAGACAACTAGGTCTTCTCCTAGGGCATTCTTTAGCAAGATGTCCTGGTTTTTTACAACTATAACAGAGGGCTAATCCTCTCTTTCTTTTAAATGCTCCCCCGCTTCTCCTGTACTGCGCACTAGGATCATAGGAGTTAACCTGCAATAATTTCTTTCTAGGATCCTGCATCCATTTGTTAGTCCAGAAATTATTTCTATGCATAGGTATAACATATCTGTCACTATTCTTATCATATCTACTCATATCAAACCTTATTTCATCTATTAATGCCCAAGTTTTCAAACTAGGACATACTCTATTAAACATACCTAAATCCATACTCTAGAAACAAAAATTTCCACTTATCTTACTTCTACAGACCACAAAGATTCCAGATCTAAAACTTTTAACTATTCTTACCTTTATCAGAGCATGAAGCTTGCAAATATTACCTCTTTTAATCATAAATTCTCACTTTTATCTTTCTTAGAGCACAAAGCTTTCAGATCTTGCTTATTTCCTTTAGATCTGACCTCTTTTCTCCAGATCAGGCTTCTTTCTTTTAGCACAAAGATTTATAAGTCAAGTAGAATACTGTGCACCAAGGCACATATCTACGCACAAAGATTTCACAACATCAGGTCGAATCTTTGCACAAAGATTCTTCTTTCTCAGTTCCCAGCAATCACAGTTTCAGGTCCTGGCAACGAAACCATTTATTGGCACAAGGGCAGACCCAAGGTTCAATGCTACAACATCGCACCAACAAAACCTTAACTACCGACCCTTTCATCAACACCTGCGAAGCAGATGAAGTCTCGCCCAAGGTAGAGGCAGGGGTGGTTGCAAGAATCGAGTGTCTGCAACCTTAGCTGGGACACATATCCATGATTGTACTACTTAATAAAGCACTCAGCACCGTCAATTCCTCAATATATAATCATTAATCACCTCGTTGATAAAGTAGGGCTTCGCATCATTTACATTGTTATAATGTACTAAAGCACTTAGCATCAATAGATAGGTAAGATCTAGCAGATCAGGCACTAAGCACATTCATATGGATCAGATCTAATATTCTCACATATCATTAGCATTAAGCATAAGAAGATCTATCTAATCATCTTAAAGCACTTAGCAAAAGAAGACATAAACACATTAAGACAAGCACAAAGCAAGGCAACACAGTGTTTACATGGTTCACCCCCACCCCGGGGCTACGCCCACCAACTCTTCTTCTCTTGTCTTCAGTCAATCGGTTACAAGCACAAAGCCATCAAAACCCTTACTCCGCATAGGATAGAAGATCTATGCAGCTCGCTAGATCCTTCTTCCTTGCGTTACAACACTAATCCCTCCACAATCTGCTACAAGGACCTGCACTTAGTTCTGCAAGTCTCTTACAGTCATGCATAAAGTACTTACAGACTCTACTCACACTTAGCATACATTCACATCACATAGATGCACTATTCAACTCTCTTTGCATTGTCTATCCTTCTATTTATACATACAAAATAGGCCTAAACATGGGTAAACCCATGGACTGACATCCCATTCCTGTTACATATTCCCAGAAACCCAAAAAGGATCCAAAAGTGGCCCGAGATCCTGTGATCTCCGCTTCGTCTTGCGCTCCTCCTTTGACAGGCTGTCGAAGTCCCAAAATAGGTCACTATGATCAAGAATCTCCCAAAACTTGGTCAAGCGCCAACAGTAGGTTGGGTGGGTAGTATATTGTGTGATTCATTTGATCATCCTTATGATCCTTATGATTCATTATGTCATGTTATCTTTTCTTGGTGTTATCTGATGATGGTCCTTATGAGATGCGTTGAACGTTTAATATTTTTATTGTTATGCATCGTTATAAAATGTAGAATGAAATGATGTTGGGCTACTGATAAATAATGTGTTAAATACATCTTTATGCGTGTTGTGGTTCATGGTGATGATGCATTAGCATTGTGTCGGGATTGAATGTTAAGGAATTAATTTTGTTTCGTTAATTTATGTGAATGATGTGTCGATGATGTTGATGTTAATTATGACGTTTTAATTTTCCTAACGCAAAAAGGAAAAAAAAATTACTTGTTGTACGTCACTTATGTTGTTGTAACGACGAGGTCGTTACATATTTGACAATCAGATTTGAACGTTGTTTGTAAAAATTGCATTGTGGGTGAGTGTTAAATGTTGGGTTATCCTCGCACACTATAACTAATGGAGTTCTGGGTTAATATATGTTTTCCACAATTGTATTACATTGGGACTTGTCAATTTCATATGATCAAAGAGTATAAGATTGGAATATTTACACGCTTCTACATTTAGTTGTGCAAAGATAACATCGGAAAGGGTTTTCTTTCCTATTCCATGTAACCCAAGAAGGACAACTACTTCTGCATTGGTATCACTTTTCCATTCCAGAATTTCAATAACCAATTCCATTAGTTTTTCAATTCCGACTATTTTAACAATATTTAAAAAATATACCAAAAATTCTCGTACATTAAAATTTACAAAAATATTTACAATTTTTCATTTGTCACGAACACCAACTTTTAGTTGAACACAAAAATCGTATTCAAAATTAATAAAAATATAAATGATTTGGATTTGGCTTTTCTCATGTGGAACATTTACTTGAGTAGGATAAATCCATTACACATTTTCCGCAACTTTTGATCTACTTATTTTTTTTTAAATTGGAGCCATTCTTTTTTAAAAATTGGAACCCTTGCATTTATTTTTATCCGACGAGGAACTCCTGCATATAATGATTTTTCCTAGTAGATATTTAAGAGCATTATTATATCTAGCTACATTTGAATAAAAAAATAATTGATAATAGTGAAATTATGGAGGTTTAATTAAAGGAATTTATTTGCTCATAGAATAATTCCTTTAATTTGAAGAGGCCTCTTGAACTACAAGATCAGTAAGCTCAGGTGGCATTGGTTGTCGCAGAGATTTTTTTCGTCTTCAAAAGTGAAATGAAAAATCATTACGTTAGATGTAATTTTTATTGTCTAGTCTCTACCATAAATAATAATAGTAATAACAATAAAAATAATATATCACGCAGATTATAGTATTTTAATATTATTATATTATAATTCTCCGCACTAGTGGTCAATGTGTTGTCACAATACTCAGTGTAAGGAGAAATTAAAAGAAATTTCTAGTGTATATGTTAATGATTCATGTAAAGTGCTTATAAGGGTGGCTAGCATTACAATAGCGATAAATCTATCTTGGTTTTAATGACAATTGGATCTATTTTTGTTAATCACTACAAGAATATGGATGTACATATTTTATTCAAGTGTCAAGTTTGTTTGTTTGTTTTTTAATTTTAATTGAAGTAATTATACTCCCACATATAATAAGAAAAATGTCTTGTGCAATATGAATTTTAATTATGTGGTGATATATATACATATTTCCACTTCTGATATATATACATATAATGATATATATGTGAAGGTAAAGTGTTATTTATTAATGTATATGAATACTTTGTGAATGATTAATAGTATTCGGAATGTTTGAATTGTTTACATATTTTGTATAGATATAAGAACAATAATATGTTAGGTAATTGATTATTTATTTGTAAAAAAAATTACTTCTATACTGCAACTAGTATGTGTGTCACTTATTGACAATATTTTGGTTTTATTGATGGAACATTCTTGTGTCTACCATGGAAACATTGAGATCTTGCAATTTGGGCTTGTTGTAGGAAGTTGTGGGATCCAATGTAAAGGTTGGGAATATTCAAAACAAATTCATTGATTACAAAAAAAGAAAAAAGAAAAATATTTGCAGTATCTAATACAAATAGGTACATATACTTGTATGTGTGTTTTATATGGCAATTTAATTCCTATACTTTAATGTAAAATCTCTCTCTCTCTCCCCCCCCTTCCTTTTTGTGCCCATATCATATTACTAAATACCCTTGTAGACTAGTTGTAGGAATATTACAATTAAAGTTTATATAATTTCAAATAAAAGACCAAGCACAATGAAACATTATATGGAGTATATTAGTGGTCCAAGAAAACTATATAAAATTGATACAAAAATTACAGAGTTAATGATAGTGTGCTAACAAGCTATGGCTTGTTTCACTTATGAAAATTTGCATATTTTGAAGGAGATTGCTTGTTTATTGCATTACAGGCGCTCCTTCATTTTAGATACACATCAATAGAAATTAGAGAGGATACCATAGAACACTTTAGGACATATTTGTGAAAATAATATACATAGGCAATTGCATCTTATCAACTCGAGCTAAATATGTCTTTATTGATAGAAATGCATAATATTAGCGACCCAAAATAATATTTGAATAATATTTCTAGATCAAAATCAATTGAGATAGTAGTAGACAATATAGGTATATGGAGAATTTTTTTTTGTATACATTGGGCATCGAACTGGCTAAGAATGCCAATAATATTTTGGTCAAAAAGTCGAATGAAAAGCTACTTGCATTTCAATTTGAACTTGTCTACAAACACTTATGACATATTGTTTCATGATGATAATCTACTTTCTAGACATTTCGAGCCACTATTATGCAAAAACATTATTCATGGATCTCCTACTCTTCAAGAAGACATAGTAAAAGAAGTACATATGGTGAGAGTTTTTTTGAGACACTATGCCAATTACAAAGTAGCAAGTACAATGTATCATGTTTGTGACAAATAATGTCACAAAATTTTTGTAATGAAATAATGAAAAATGATGCATTTGCAATTAGATGCATCCGCCAATATATTAGTGGCGACTTAGTTAAAAATATACCAAAAATTGGAAATTGGAAAGGGTACATGATACAATTAGCATTTCCTTATAAAGAAGGATATATTGATGGCGGGTTGTTTTTCTATGACTGGATGACAAGAATATTAAAAATCAATATCCATTTATGGTCTTCTGAAACAGGGAAGATCAAAGCTTCGATACTTTCTTCCACAGAAGAAGAAAAAGTTCTTTATATAGTTGAAGTACAAAGAAGTCAATCTCATATAGTATATGAACTATTGAAAAATATGCAAATTTCTATGAACATAGATTCCAAACTATTTCCCGCAAGAAATATAGGTCAACCAATTCTATCTTTATGCAAAGTGAAAAAAGTACTTAGAGTTAAATATTTGCAACATCAATTATAGGATGGACTTGATAAAGACATAAGTGGCCATAGTAATATATTAGCAGAAGGAACGGGAAATATTCAAACAAGAAAGTTTACAACGATTGAACAACAATTGAAAAAGGTGGACAAGAAAATAAAAAAAAACAATAAAGAATCAATCATAGTTGCGGAAAAAGAGCACCATAAGAAAATCGATTTTTTTATTTTTTATTCTTGATTGTACAGTATGTGAGAAAACTTTCTTCCTAGAATATGTTACATCAATCAAACAAGGGCACAAAAAAGCGCTTTGCAATCATGGGAAAAATGAAAAAGAAGGAAAAATTGTAACAAATCATACTAATAATAGTTACAAATTTGTAAACTTTGCAAGAAAGCATTGGACAATGATGTAGACACTAAGTTTGTTGTGCCACTTTTTTTTTGAAGAAACATAAACATAAGAATCTTGAAAACATTGGATGAACTAGAAGAAAGATTACTAACAATGTGGCTACCTTTCTTGCAAATAAGAGAACTTGGAAAAAGATATAGAAAACCATAATTAGGACTCAATGGAGGGGTTATCAATGTCTCAACAGACATTTCCAGAATTCAACATGCATTTCCTCACAACATAAATGAAACTAACACAATTTCACTAGAAATAAACAAGAGTCTTAGATTAAAAAATTCATATTCTATTGGATGCATCTGTGTGCACATGTTCATGAAAGATTTAAAACGACTATGTAAAACAACACTTTCCAAATTGGAAAAAGTAAGAATAATTAATAAATGAGAGAAAGTATTCATAGAAAATAAAGAATCATATAAAGATGAAACATATATTGAAAGTGAATAATTTTATGATGAAAACAATGAAGAACCAATAAATAAAATGCTTGTACACACATTCATTGATACACACAACATTGTTGATCTCCACAACAATCAAATAAAAATTGCTCCTGGTGAAGGCTATGTTTCGCTAGGAATTTTCCAAGATAAATACTCAGAGGAGATGAGATTCCCCTCACTATTTTATGGTGAGAAATGACATGATAATGTAACTAGAAACTTTTCATATCATAAAATTTCCTTATGGGAACTATTGCACAAGGAACATGACTTTACGTATCATACAACAAACCTATTCTATAAAGTAGTACACATTATCATAAATCAAGTGATTAGTAGCATATGGATTAGAATAAGAAAAGGAAAATTGAAAGGAAGAAATCTAAAAGCAAGAGATGTAAATTCAAATCCAAAATTGGACCACATTTTCAAATCAGATATTGGATATATGGATATCGAAACAATTTATATGTCACCAAACTATCAACGACATACATGCAAGAAAATATATGCAATGATACAACAACTAGGACCACCAACATTTTTCTTTTCTTTCAGTAGTGCACAAAATCGTTGGGAACCATTGGTTAATGGACTAAAAGAAATAAAATATTGAACAAAAAAAATAACTGAACATGGAATAGAAAAAAATGAAATTGATTTTTTGATTAGGAATGACCCTGTAACTTGTGCGTGTTACTATAGAAATAGGAAATCTGCGATGCAAAATTTAATAAGTCATGATGTTAAGTACTATGAAAATATTGAAGACTTATTTTTCACTGAGTTTCAAAACAGAGGAAGCAAACATGACCATGGATTGCTATGGATAAAAGATGCAATAATCTATGGAAAAAATACATAGATAGAAATTAAGAGCTTTGTTGATAAATACTTGTCATGTGATTCAACAACAATTGGAGATGAGTTGAAAATTTTGTGGCATCATCATCATACAAAACATTGTAGGAAAAAAAAAAAAATGTGCATTGTAGATTCAATTTTTCATAGCCCCCAATGAAAACAACGAGAATACTAAAACATCTAGAATATGACAAAACAAAACAAAAAATTCAAAATTAATATTTGAAACAATAAGAGATTCTAAATATGAGAGCACATATACATTTGATAGCTTCTTAAATGATTTACATTTAACACATGATGAATACATCCATGCAATTCCTTGTAGCTAAAACCAGACAATTGTCTTATTACAAAGAAGGCCATCAGACATATGGATGAATAGTTTTGCATGGCATATTCCAATAATATGGAATGCATATACAAATTCTCAATTCATAGTTGATTCATATGCAACAACAACATATTGTATCTCCTACATGGAATTTTTTGACAAAACAATGGCATCAACATTTAAACACACACAAGAAGAACATGAGAAATCAAATGTCGATATTGTGAAAAAAATTAGTAGACTTGGAAAGGCTTTAGTAACCATGCAAAAAATGTCTACAAAACAAGCTATACACATTATCCTACCTCTACCACTAAACACTATTTCAATAAAGTGTATATTCCTAAACATGTCACGAATATAGAAATGAGCATTTATCCTCAAAAAACAAAAATATTTGCAATGTGAGCCATATGATTCTAAAGACATATTTGGTTCTTCAATAAATGATTACTACATATTTCATCCCGAAGTTATCAATGACATATGTTTAGCATAATTTACATCAAGTTATACAAAAAATGCAAGAAACGTCGAAATAGTGACAATTCATATGTTATTAGGTATGCGAAATACAACAAGCATAAAGATCGTGACAATTACTACCGAGAAAAAATGATGCTATATGTTTCATATCGAGTATATGAGAACATTTTCAAGAAAATTTACTCTAAATGGGAGTATGCTTACAATTCGTTGGTAGAGACTATAAAGAAAAATGAACAAAAGTTTATGCATGAAACAAATTTGACATGGGGTGACTTTGAACATGCAACAAAAGAAATTGAAAATAAAGAAGAACAACTATTCAACATAAACATCATCGATAAAAAAAACAACTTCTAAAACATTTGTATTCAAATGTGACTAGTAACTATGAGCAATATGATTTCAAAAACGATTTGCAACATTTCCATAGGACAAGAAATATAAGAATAGATGCCAATCGACCTTATCACAATGTAAAGCAACCACATTTATTAGAGAATTTATAATTCTTCAATATTAGGAGACAAATGAACCAAGCACAAGCTAAAATCATGAAGGATATATTAACAAAGAAAAAGAGTGAACCAAACAAACCAGTGCACTTGTTTCTAATAGGTGGTCCAAGAACCGACAAAACATTCACCACCAAAGCACTATTTCAATCGTTGGTTCATTTATACAATGTAGAAATGGACTACAATCCACTACAATTGAAATGACTCATAATTGCATATACAGGAAAGGAAGCGTTTAACACAAGGGGTGTCACATTTCACTTTGCATTGTATATTCCCTTTAAAAAATTAGAGTACTTTCCAATGAATAGTGAAAAAATGGATACACTAAATTTTTTTTTGAGCAACTTTGTGTATTACTAATTGATGAAGCATATTTGATAAGAGAAACATTCTTATATGAAGTTGAAAAATGTCTACAAGAAATAAAGCACATACAAACATCCTACTTTGGTAATGTCGACTTAATATTTTATGGAGATTTGTACCAAGCACAACCCATAAGGGGTTCAATGATCATTAAAGAACCAATCATCAATAAGCAAAACATTTCATGCACATTTTGGCGAGATGAGGTCAAGTTCTTTCAATCGCGAAGGACAATGCGTCAAAAATACATAGATTTCATTAGAATCTTGAACAAAATGAGAGTTAATGAACAATCAAACTAGGACATTGAATACATAAATGTTCATTGACATAGAACACCACCCTTAGATATGTTATTTCTGTGTATTTATTTTAGGAACAAATATGTGAAGAAACTCAATGACCAAATCTTGTCAATAGTCAATAAAGAATTAGTAATCCTTGATGTTATTGTGAGAATGAAATCTATAGAGACACAATGGTAACTTATGAGAAAGCAATAGCATTACCAACAAGCATAATACTCAAAAGAAATATGTTAGTTGAGCTATATGATAGGAATTACAACATAGAAGATAGATTGGTTAATGGTGTTGATGGATTATTCAAAGAATACACAAAACAAGACAATGATGTAGATGTTTGGATAGAATTTGCAGATACATCAACTGGAAAATATCAGAAAAATAAACATTCTCAACTATATCACCAAGGCATTCAACAAGCATGGACACTAATGCTACAAATTGCAAAACCAAATGCAACTCCTAGAAATAGATCAAAAATAACTATTCGAAAGAAATTTCCAATACAATTAGCATGTGCTAGAAAAATACATAGAACTCAAGGGATTACTCTAATGGACTTGCAATTGATCCAACTAGAGTCAGAAGGCATGGAAATATGTATACAACATTGACAAGATTGAAAACAATTGATTAATTGTACCTACTCAAGCCATTGTCTCAAAATAAATTTCATGTGGAAAACAAAGAGTTAGATGAAATGAATCGTCTAACAACAAATACATCATGGATAGTAGAAGACACTGAAAGACCAAATTGGTCTATAAAAAACTTTTCAATATCTACATTAAACACATGTAGCCTACAAAATCACCTTGGAGATGTAGTACAAGATAAATATTTGATAGAAAACATGGTTGTTTGATTTCAAGAACCTCATTTAGACTATCAACCAATTGTTAATGGATTAAGCAGATTCAATATCAATATAGCACATTTTGTGCATGGAGTCCTCACTTGCATAGAAAAAACTATAGAAATAAAAACAATAAAAATCTATTTCAATGATAAATTTTAACTAATTGCATCGAATATACATGTTCAAAAATCAATTTGCATATTCAATATCTATGTTACACCTTTTGCATATATCTCAACAATAGTTCATACAATCTCAATAGGAAAAATTGAAATGGTGCAAAGTGATTATGTCTTTGTAATAATTGGTGGTTTTGACATTGACATGTGTGCAAACAATCAAAAGAGCAAATTGTTGCAACAATATATGCAATCACTAGAAATGCAAGAAAAGAAATAGGATTTCACAGAAGGAAAATCATGTGAATTGAACAATGTCATGTTCATGTATCATAAGCATATTGGATTGACCATGACATATTCATGCTTTATTGTTCTTTGAATGAAATTCAGATCATAGAAACATTCCCTTCAAAAGTTATAGAAAAGAAATATAACTCTATCTATATCATAACTTCATTCAAGAAAAAAAAAATTAAATCTTATTCACTATAAATATAATAAGGTTCTTAGAGTCACAATTACTGTGTCAAATGTTTGTTCTTTGATAATAAAAAAAAACACAAATATCCTTATTGTGTTCCACTATATTGTCATATACACGTTTATATCAATAATCAAGTTAGAGGACACCATTGCAAAGATAATTGAAAGTCTCTTTTAAAGGAAAAAGCGTTGTTTCTTATTTTTTTTTGCTAAATTTAAGTTCCATCTCTTTTATTCTTTCTTTTATGATTAAAAAATTCACCATTTGTATCATACAATAAAATTCATCTCTTTTAATTAAATTTTATTAAAATAAAATATGGTTTTACTTGTGCAAATTGGGGAAAGGCTGACAAGTGTAAGGGGGAAATAATTATAAATTATTTAAATTAAAAACCAAATTAATTGTGCAAGTGGGGATGAGTTATGGGAAAATTATATAAAACAAATGGTTGAGATGAGAAAGGAATCACACATTGGTTATGAGCAAAGTTATGCTGCAAAATTTTTGACTAGTTTTACTTGTGAGAGTTGGGATACCCAGCTTAAGAAAGAGTGATGGATTTACCTTGCGAGGAAAGATGGGAGCTAGAGGATTTATGGAATTCTGTGTGCATGGCCTCATTGCGGCTCATGGGGCTAAGGGGTAAGAAGAGTACCCCTAGCATTGGTTGGGAAGTACAGGTGAAATCCTGGGATTAGTAGGCGGAAGCAAGAAGAACGAGTGAAGGCTTCAAAGTTGGTGACTTCATTGACAACGTCATCCTGTTGGTTACGGTACTTGATTTGTAAAAAAAAATCATTGTTAATGGGCTATTAAATGTATAATCATTTTGTTAAATGAGGTTCGATTGAAATTAGATTAGCATTGAAGCATGTATTTGAAAAGGTATATTCTGGATATATATATATACATTCTTGGTTATGGTAGTGTTGATCCTAATTGTCTTATTATTCCTCTGGTTTGGCTCCGATTTTTTTAACCATCTACTAATACCCCTTGCACAATGCTTAATCTTCTCTCTTGATCGGACTGTCGTTTTTCCTTTATGGGTCTAGGCATTGGGTACCTTATACTTTTGTTCACCAACAATTTTGTCTCTCTTGATTTGTTGCTAGCCCTCTTGGCGACTTCACTTGGAAATTGGAGTGCACATGATTAACACACAAAATAATTTGTATTACTACACATAATAAACAGAGATACAACACATTTAAATAAGTGTTGTGAGATCCAACTTATTCCACTCTTGGAGGGAGAGGTTGAGATAATATTTCAACTTCCTCCAGCTAACCCAACCCAATCCCTAAACTCTAAACTCTAGGATGCATCATAATGAAGCATTATTTATAACAATTTCCATTAACACAATTTCATCATTCTTCTTTTACCCTTTAAAATACCAGGGAGGTTTTTTTTCTTGCTTTGGATTTTTTCTCGTTTAGCAAGACAACTTATTACTTAAGCTCCTTTCTATCTTCAATAACCGATTTGGTACCAGTTGATTCAAAATATATCCAATCCTCCCGCTGTGAGATAACCAGAATCATAACATATCCCTTGCATGATACATCAGTAGTCATGCTAAAGTGAGCATGTGAAATTGCACTTGAATTATGACTGCCTCGACTTTTCAGGTACATGATGCTTCAGGACTTGTGGTAAGGTTAGATCCACTCCCTACATGTATTTTACTGCTTTCTCTTCCTTGTTTCCAGTCTCCCTTCCATACTACGACCATCCTTAACCAACTGAGTTTTGTGAACCTTCCTGCGTACATGCATTCAGGATTGTTGTAACGAAATGGCACCCTGGCACCCTAAATTCCATGTGAAATGGCACCCTAAATTCCATGTGTAATTAGTCAATCGCCTTTGTCACCTTGGGCTCAAGCATAATAGTTAATAAATAATTGTTGTCATAAAGGATTGGTCTGATTATTATGTTGATCAACATGCGTAGTATAATGGCATTGACTTGGTAAGTTTAAGGGTCGATATTGAGAAGATGAATTTAATTATGTTATTTTTATTGGAATTGTCAATTTATAGTTCCGTCATCATTTAATAATTAATATATATCAATATGTAAGTATACTACCGGATGGGTTAAGAAAACGAGATGCCCCACCCCCCCATAGTTATAGAGTGTAGGTATAATTCGTAATGTAATTACGTCGTAACAAAAAGACTTAAGGGATAAGATGAATGCCGTAAGGTAATTAATGATCTAGTACTAATAATAAGGTTAACTTGTTGTTTCCAATAGACATTTATGTTGCAGTAGAATGAACTCAATTAGAAAATATCTAATATTGACTATGGATACAGAATATGATTTATGGATGAATATTGGCATTGGATAATGTCTTATATTTATACATAGGAATTGTTAATAATCGAACTTAATGAATTAAAATTGATATTTGGAAGCAAATGGATAACGAGAGATTTAAATTATTGGAATTTATAATAGAACATTATTTAGTTCCTGGTGAATTGAGATTTACGCAACGATAAACTTCCAAGGTTATCCTCTCCATATCACAATGCATATTTCATGTTGAGCCTTCAATAATATTATATACTAATGGATTTCTAGTTGTTAATAGTTTAAATTGAGATTTACGCAACGATAAACTTCTGAGGTTATCCTCTCCATATCACAATGCATATTTCATTGTGTGAGCCTCTCAATACATTATTATATACTAATTGATTTCTAGCTGTTAGCCAGTTTATGGAATTGCAATGGACCCATTACATGAGTAGTTTCTAGGAAATGTCTAATCAATTAGGGATCGGTGGTGACCATCTGTAATGTTGTATGGCAGAAGAGGCAAAAGTAGTTTTGAATTTAGACTGTTATAATGTTGGTACGTGGTTTTTATGGTCTTCACCGGAAACCATAGTATGATGGAACTGAATAGATCGCATCTATATGGGTAATATGGTAAATTAATTCATGCTTCGGATTATATAATTTATTGGAAATATTTTGTAGCCCCGCTTTGTTTAGGAAAAGAAATAATCTACTTTAGTTAAGGCTCCACTCTTACCTTATCGCATTTGAGGGACTTTTTGGCACTATTATTGTACTAATAAATCAATATAGGTAAATTAAAGATATATGTAGTGTGCCACATAAATATTTGTACTGATTACAGTAGCTTGAAGTAATTTGATAAATGATTGCTCGAATTGAATGAACTTGAACTTGACAAGTCACTAATGATGGCCATGATAGATCTCTACTTATTACAAGAATCTTATTTATGCTCTTGTATTTTATAAATCCTTATGTCTTATTTTCTTACTCAAATAGCTCTGAATTATTGATGAATGATGGTTAATTATGGTGATTGAAACTAGTCTGGATTTCAGATTATTATTGATGAATGGGATTTAGACACCTCCTTGTTCCTCGTGAATCATAGCCCCAGGACCTATGTCAAAAATAAATCAAATGAACTCCTCGGCTTGAGCTGCTGTTTATGTGTGGTTCCTCGAGGTCCTAACCATGCCTGATAGGTTGGGCATGTAGTTACTTAAATTCAAAGGATATGGTTATCATTATTTACATTTTTCAATAGATTTGATGTGTTTGAATCAAGATCGCTTATTTATGTTTAAGTGTTGATTCTCGAAGCCGCTGATTATGATTATGTGTTGTCTTTGTGTCATTATTGATTATGATGATGTGTCGCTTGTAATGCTAATAACTTATGTTGTGGGGATGTATTTTTTCCTAACGCAAAAAAAAATTATTTAATTTCTTGATTTGCATTGCTTTTCTTTTGCTCGTAACAGTAGGGTCATCTCATGACACCCATACTACATGACATCCTCAATTTCTCTGGTAGAATAGTTGAAGCTAGACACTTTTTCATTCACACTTTATTACTATATAGACTTATAGACTATTTGTTATGAAATATATAATCGAATAGAATTTTAAATGTGTTGATCATATATGATCCAGATGGGTATCTATGGTCCACCCACCCTTTCCACCTGGCTCAAAAAATAGTTTTCCGGCATTTCGGTAATTTGCATTATTTTTAGCAGCTTTTCAGTCCTAACTTCTGTGGTTATTTTGAGGCCCTAAACGATGATATTTTTTGTCTCAATCACTGTTTTAGGCCCCTGACAGATATTTTTGTTCTAGCTATCAGCTACTCCAAAACCCGAAAGATCATGCAATAGTTACGACCCTGGGAAGTGGATGGACTAACTTACCCAAACAGGGGCCCCACTTGACTTTGGCGCTTCATCTCTAGGGTTAGGTTTTTATTTCTACCTTCCTCGCTTTTGATGGGCTAAGCAATTCCCTTCGGCCTCTTTTGTAATTAGTTTGTCAATGATGAGCTGTGTAGAATGCCACATCTCTTATTATGGATATGCTACCACCATTCTAGCTATGTATTGTTCAAACAGTTTTACAGTTTCTCTATTTCATTAATTAATAGAAGTGTGTGGTAAGCCATCAGACATTGTGTTCTCTGCAATACTATTTTGCATACTTTGTTATTTGCTTCTTACATTTTGTTCCTGCATAAACTGATCAATATACATCGGTAGTCTTATATTCATGGAAACTTCATAGATAAAAAAATCATGATGCAAATCCATAACGAAAATTATGCAAAGGTTCCTCCTAGCTAGTTTCCTCTATTTTTTTTAATGATTTTTCTTCAAATTGCTTTGCTTGTTAGCCTATCCAGAAGGAGACATGGGTGTCTGAAATTGCTCAATCTGCTTAATCATACATTACTTCTTTTATTATTTAGACAACTTAGTGTGTCAAGTAACTTGGTACACTATCTTGTGTATACTAAAAATTTTAGTTTCATATTTGTGGTCCTAATTTTCAACAATTTCACCCAGTAAACTTTCTAAATTTCCCAATGTGCTTGATCAATCATTAGTGCTTCAATTGTTTAGATATCCTAGTGTATCAAGGAGCTTCATACACTAAGTTGTTTATAAAACTAAAACATAGTTTTATATGTCGGTTTGAACAATCTAGTTTGTTATATGTGGTGCAATTATGCTTTACAATGCCAATATGCTTTGACAATCAAAGTCTTCCATGATATAATGCTAATTATTATCATCCATCTATCATTGTTACATAATATGTATCTAATTTGGTGGAGTTTTAAATTATTGCTCTCAAAATCCCTAAACTTCATTTTTTTATTGTCTTCTTCAAGGACACAATAGGATAAAGTTCTTATGTTACTACAATGTCTGCAAACTTAGTAAAACCAAACAATCAAATTTAATATTAGATCAATTTTATGTTCAATACTCTTATATGGATGTACACCTCATGAAAATAATAATTATGATACAAATCCATGAGGAAAATTCCCACTATGTTTCCAGTGACCTTTTTACCTCCTCACAGTTTCAGTCAAAAAAATTTCACTGCTAGCATATTTAGATTGACACATAAGTCTATGAAATTATTCAATGTTCTTGATGATACATTGGTAATATAGCGTGTCAAGTGGTATGGTACACTACCTTGTGTATAAAACTGGAAACATGGTTTCATATTTTTTATTTTATTTAGCCACTTCATTTCACTTTATGTTCTAAATTTATGCTTTGTAGTACTGGTTTACTTTCATAGCCAGAGTCTTCAATGTTACTATACTAATGATTTATTGAAGATATATAATTGTTACGAAACATCTTATGGGATAGATTTTTAAATGTTCCCACTCTGAAAACCTAAAATGTACTCTTATATGCATGAACTTGTCATAGACATAATAATTAGGATACAAATCCATAAGGAAAATTATCACTAGGTTCCCAACGATTTTTTAACTTCTTAACAGTTTCATTCAAAAAGTTTTAATTCCTAGCATATCCATATGGAGACATAAGTCTCATAAATTCTTGAATATACTTGATGATGCATTGGTAATCTAGTGTCTCAAGTAGCATGGTACACTAATTGTGTGTAAGAATGAAAAAATTTGTTCCATATTTTTTTCAACAACTTCATTTCACTTTATGTGTTGTACTTATGCTTTGTAGTACTAGTCTACTTTCATATCCAACGTATTCAATGTTACTATGCTAATGATTTATTGTGAATCTATTATTGTTACATAATTTCTATGGACTAGAGTTATAAAATCCCCCCTCAGAAACCCTAAAATTCATTCCCTTGTTGGCTTCTTCTGAAACACAGTACAATAGAGTTCTCATCTTAGTGCATTCTCTAGGAACTTAGTAAAACCAAACAATCAAATTTATTAACAAACCTACTTGATATTCTCCCCACCCTGCCCCCCACCTATGTCTCTTTCTATCCTTTCCTTTGTACAATACGAAGATGCAATTAACAATAGAACATGTCATTTAACTACAAGGTAGGATGTTATAGTCTATTGATCTTTTATACAAAGTAAATTATATTACTTTTCATGTCTCACATTAGAAAACTATAGAACCTATAGTATAAAGGATATCAAATTTAGTTGACTAATAACAAATAGACAGTTTCTTTTGCTTTATAAAGATACGTTGGTATATATCAATAATATTCATTGTCAAATCTATTTTTAAAAGGATCAGAGTAGTAGCTCCATTGTAGTGGAGAATCATACATATTTCACTATTAGGCTATCGACACAGAGGCATGAGTTTTCCAAAATGCTTAGTGTTCTTGGTTATGCATTTGTTCTTTGGTGATTTAGGTTTCCTAGTTTTTCAAATAGATTGGTGTACTAGGTTCTATGTAAAGGTGAAGACATAATTTAATATTTTACTTATGACACTTCATTTCAGTCAGTGTGCTTCATTTATGATTTGTAACAACATTCTTCTTTGGAAAGCAAATCCTTCCATGCAATCATGCTACTTTTTAATTGAAAACTTGTCATTGTTACAGATTATCTAATGAAGTAGACTTCTAAATTCCCTCCTCAAAAGAAGATAAATTCATTATCATCTTAGCTTCTTTTGAAACCCAGTAACATAGATTTCTTATGTTGGTGCATCGTTTGGGAACTTAGCAAGACTAAACAATAAAATTTACTATTGGAGCAATTTGATGGCATTCACGAGACATTTATGTTGTTGATCCAATCAAAAAAATTAGAATACAAATATGCTTCAAAACCATATTTCATATTTGAAAACAAATAAGAAAAAGTAAAAACATGATTTCATATTTTACTTTTATTACTCCATTTCACTATATATGCTTCATTTGTGCTTTGCAGCACCAATACACTTTTACAAGAAAATTCTTCCATGCTACCACTCTAGTGATTTTTTTCCCATCTATCATTGTTACAAATTATCTAATGGAGTTGGGTTTTAAATTCCCCCCTCAAAAGCGTTAAAGTAAATTTTCTCTCATTGTCTTCTCCTAAAGCACAACAAGATAGATTTCTTATGTTATTACAATGTTTGGGAACTTAGAAAAAACAAGGAATCAAATTTGATGTTAGACCAACTTGATATCATAAAATTAATCTGCCAATACATATATATCATATCTCGTTGGAAATTTGCACCTGCATTGATTAAACCAAAAGGCATATTTTGATAAGCATAAGTTCCTCATTTAATTATTAAAGTAGTTTTGATTATATCATTAGGATGCACTAATACTTGATTATAGCCGGAAAAACCATCTAAAAATGATATCATTTCAGAACTTGAAACTGATTGAAGAATTTGCTCCATATGAGGTAATGGGAAATTATCTTTTTCAGAAGCTTTGTTTAGGTTTCTGAAATCAATACAAATTCGGATGCCTCCTTTCTTTTTCCTTATGGACACAAGATTTTATACCCACTTGGAACGTCCTACTGGAAAAATTATCTTTTCTTTAAGCAATTCATTAAGTTCATTTTTAATTTGGGTTTCAAGATTAGGATGAATTTTCCTTAACTTTTGTTGAACTGGTTTTTCCTCTGAAAGCATAAGAATTGTGTGTTGAATTACAAATGTATCAAACATTTTCAGGTCATCATATTACCATGCAAAAACATCTTTGTATTGCTTAAGAAGCTTTATGAAAGTTGTTCTTTCAAAAGGAGAACAACCTAATCCAATATTTACATTTTGAGGATTTTGATATGTTCCTAAATTAAGAAGTTCCACACTCATGGTAGAATTGTGTGTTTTACAATTTGTGGGTTTTTTAAATTTGTCTTTTAAATCATAAAGATCTTATTTTTCCTTATGGACACAAGATTTTATACCCACTTGGAATGTCTTACTAGAAAAATAATCTTTTCTTTAAGCAATTTATTAAGTTCATTTTTAATTTGGGTTTCAAGATTAGGATGAATTTTCCTTAACTTTTGTTGAACTGGTTTTTCCTCTGAAAGCATAGGAATTGTGTGTTGAATTACAGATGTATCAAATATTTTCAGGTCATCATATTACCATGCAAAAACATCTTTGTATTTCTTAAGAAGCTTTATGAAAGTTTTTCTTTCAAAAGGAGAACAACCTAATCCAATATTTACATTTTGAGGATTTTGATATGTTCCTAAATTAATAAGTTCCACACTCATGGTAGAATTGTGTGTTTTACAAT
>SNQJ01S0025240.1:35374-64396 GCA_010110895.2 Picea sitchensis
GTATTTCTTAAGAAGCTTTATGAAAGTTTTTCTTTCAAAAGGAGAACAACCTAATCCAATATTTACATTTTGAGGATTTTGATATGTTCCTAAATTAATAAGTTCCACACTCATGGTAGAATTGTGTGTTTTACAATTTGTGGGTTTTTTAAATCTGTCTTTTAAATCATAAAGATATTCTAATTTTACAATAGATTTAGGAACAATATTTTCATATTTAATTTTATCCTCAGGAGAAGATTTTTTAAACTCAAGGTCATGTGATTCTTCGTAAATGATATCATTTTCATATGTTCCTTCTGAAGAGATAGAATTGATTGTATCAACATCGTCATTAAAGACTCGCCAATTTGTCATGTTATCAGGAACAAAAAGTCGAAAAAATAACTCAACAGAGAATCTATCTAGAGAAAAATCTTCAGGGGGAATAAGTTTAGAAGCTACATTTTCCAATAGATATGCACTATCATTTTGCATTCTAGATATAGAAACAATATTAAATGTAGAAAATTTGCTACTAAGATCTTGAGCCAATTGCTAATAATGTTTCAAATGACTAGAAATGCATTGAATTTGATTTTTTACATGTTTAACAACGATTTTTGAATCACTGAAAACCAAGATGTCATGCACATTCATGTTTATTGCCTTCTGTAGACCCTAAATTAATGTCTCATATTCTATGATGTTGCTAGTACATTGGAATTCCAATCTTCATGTTAACATAGTTTTTACACCATTAGGACTTATTAAAATGAAACTTGCACCAACGCCATCATTAGATTTAGATCCATCAAAATAAAGTTTCCAAAATGGATAATTTACAAAATTATCTACAAAATTAATACAACAAGAAAAATATGTCTAAGAGAAATTTTCAATCTCTGAACTTTGATCCACGGGTTAGAAAGGAGAAACCTGTGCATTAAAATTTCCAAAATAAGAATCAATAGAGTAATTCCCAACAATGTTATTAGCAAAATCCACATGTTCATTTTCTCCATATAAATTTGTTACATTATGTTTCATATGTTTTTCCCTATTGACACAGATCTGATTAGGTTTACCATTATATGGAATCCAAATATGAGATCAATCAGTTGAGAAATATCCATGAAGTTTTTTAGACCAATCTTGACTTAAAACTAATCCATAAGCATATGGAATATCATCAATGATAATATCTATTATTTGAAAAACTTTAGAATTAGATTATAATCTGATTAATACATCCTTCAATTCTCCCAAATATTTTACCCTTGTTCTATCTAATTGAACAATATGAATAGCTTATTTATATGGTTTTGCATTAATCTGAAGACAAACTGAATAAGGCATTATATTCAAAGATGCACCTGAATCAGCCAAACTGAATAAGGCATTATATTCAAAGATGCACCTGAATCAGCCAAACAATTATGCACATTTTTATTAAAAATTTCAAAAGTGAGAAGAATTGAAAGAGTATCTAACCTTGATCTATCACCTATAATAATTGAACCAATATCTACTTCAAAAGAAAAAGTTTGAACTATTGAAACTTTTTCTTTATTTGCTACTATAGAAGATGATGAACTTGTCTTCTCAGAAACTCCTAAATCCCTTAATAAACTATTCTTTTGAGATTTTAGTTTACTTAGTTCATAAAAGGAAATATTTTCTCTAGTATTTTTCATATCTTCTATAATATCATAATCAATATTTTCACCAACAACAAGACTTTTTGATACTGACTTGTTTTCTATAGGTTGTATCTTTGTTGATGGATCAGTCTCAGAAATTGTAGATGTACTTTTACTTCGGGTTTGAGCAACAAGAGATTTTTTTGTATCATCTTCATAAAAAATTCCATTGATATCCCAAAATACATTAGTATCTTTAACTTCTTCATTTTCCTCTCCTTCTTCCTCATCATCATTAACTCCTTCTGAAGTTTGGCCACCAGTGGAATCTATAGATTCTTTTTTTAAAATGGCCTGAATGGTTTATTTGAAACTTCAACTAGTTTTCCTTTAACATCAACTATCTCATTTGCTAATGTTTTCGTGAATTTCTGTAAATTTTCCATATCAAAAGCATCGTTATCTTTTCTTTCTTCTTTGATAATTGATTTCTTGGTTGTTATAGAAGATCTTGAATATTCACTTGGAGATTTACTTGCAATACTCGATATTTATTTTTCTACTCTAAATCTTCATGCATTGCTTCAGTCAAAGTGTTTTTGTTTGCATGTTTAATAAACATGACAATGGAAACTGGTAAAGCAGAGAAATAAAAGTCAATCTGAATGTCTAAACCAGATTTGGATGTTTCATGCATTTTATTGATAAGTTTAAGGAATCTTTGATTGAAATCTTTGATTTTTTCTTTAGGACCCATTCTAATTTTGGATAATTCTACTAATAATATAGATGAAGACATATTGTCCCCAAATTTCTTAATGAATAAATCCTCGAAAGTATCCCAATTAGTAATGGAATTAGCTTGTAAAGATAAATACCAAGTATGAGCTTCTCCTTCAAAAGTATATGGGACAAGCGTACATACAACGTCTTCATGCTAAACATTTCTCAGATTAACAGCGAACACAAATTTGTTGATATGATCATCAGGAGTTTCTTTTGATTCTGGATTAAAATTTGGTAACCATTTATCTATATTTTTAGGCAAATCATGTTGTTTTCCAGGAACATTGACTTCTCCCAGAGTTCTCCAAAGCTTTCTCGATACTCCAGCCTTAGTATTTGGTTGATGAGAAGGTGATGGAGGAGGAGATGGAATATGAGACATATGTAGAGGAGGATTTGAGGGAGGATTGTTTCCAACAATTTTAATTATGGTTTTTTTGATCTGGACATGAACTTGAAAATGAATAGGCTTGATACATAACATTTGTCTTTGTGCTCTTGTAAGAACACCGAATTCCTAAATAACAGAATCTATAGAATTAGAAGATCCTTGAGAGTTTTCTCCTTAATTTCTAAGCTCTTTTATCCATTTCTTTATTTGTTGAAACTATGGAGAACTAGGAAAACTGGAAGAGATATCACTTACAGTTCTACGAATTGGAGATTCTAATTGTGCAGTAACAAAAGATATTGTGGGCGAATTTTATCTACTTGAATGGTCTTTGGTTTTGTTGGTTGTTTTGGCCATTCATTATAATATGGCCCTCCTTCTAGCACCAAAATTTTGATACTCAAATATGACCAGGTTCAACATTAAGGAATTCTCTCGATCAAGGTCCCAATTAGACCCTTATCCATTGTAAATGGAAATTCTGACATGTTTAGGTCCAATTACCTATAACTATCCTAATCTACAAAAACTAAATTCAAAATATATACACCTTCTAAGTTCTAATTGAATGAAGATATTTTATCTTTTATTGAATAACAAACTGAAATATAAATATATACAGATTTCAAACTATCTACAAGAAAGAGATTAATTCTAATTATCATAAAAATTACCTCTATGAAAGAGGATTTTGTTTTCTCTTAAAGAGTGAAAAGTATTTATAATGAAAATAAAAGAAATTAACTAAAGCAAACAAAACTAAAAAGAAAACCTAATGCTCGAGCCCAAAATTCAGATAGTATATGAATTTAAGTAAAGTAAACAATGTTCTAAAGATATAGATCTTCAAAAAAAATGTTTGATTGTATCAACTGAAAATGAATTAATAAACATGTTTAAATATGTAATAAATACTTACAATCCCAACAATAACTCATATACATATTAATCACTGAAATGATGTGTGAAATAGAAATGAAATTGATCTAATTTATTAGCAATAATTAAAATTAATTAAATCAATCTGTAATATTGTCAACACATAATCTAGACAAGAATTTTCTTTTAAAAATGAACACTTGAATATCAGTAATAGTACCAAATACCGATTGCTTGTATTAATATTTAAAGTCACAAAGAGATTCAAAATAATGTATCAAAATAGAGACTTATACAACAATGCATAAGCTTTGTTCTCTTTCAAAAAAACTGAAACTCCTCTATAATGTTTATTTTCATTCATTGTTTTATATTGAAGGAATTAAAAAATGGAAATTAACTTCCATAACCATAAATAGTTATCCATTTATAATGGGGAAATAAAAAAATTGTTTAATTCCCCAAACTAAATTAACTAAGTACATGAAAATAAAAATTACTAACTATTTCATTTTAGAATTTTGTTTGGAAACTAATTATTCGATTTCCCGTATTTTCCAAAACATTCTTTTTACACCTGTAAAACAAAAGAAGAGAAAAAATAAAATAAAATAAATAAATAAATAAATAAATAAATAAATAAATAAAACATAAGTTAATAATATATATATAAAAAAAAATTAGAGTTGCTACAGAATTTGAAATTTTGTAGCTACTCTTTTATTAACTAAAATTAACAAAAATACAAACTAAACTAAAAAGAATGCTAAACTCATACCAATAAGTAAAACATTTTATCACTAAGTGTTACTGGGAATGGTCTTGAATTCTGAACTAATGAAAATATTAACTCTTGGTGAGTTAATGTTAACTTCTTCTTTCTTTTTATCTTGTTTAGAACCTGGAACCTGTCTTCTCTGGAAATCGATCAAAGATTTATTTTATGATCTAAAAAGTTTTTTTTTGTAAACAAAAAGAGTGGTATTTCCTCAAAAAACAGATGTCATTGTACATATCAGTTCAAGATCATAGGCCTGCCACCTGTTTCGCTAAAATAGTGGAAACCGAAACAGGTGGCATCCTTTTGTTATTGCAGCTAAAATTAGAAGCCACCACCTACTCTTCCAAACAATTGGAAACTAGAGAAAGTGGTAGTAGAGTGTTGTGATAGAGTTATCTAGACATGCAGCAAAAGACTCACCATACAATCTGGATAGTGCGTAAGACAGAAAATCTAAGCAGTAGTACAAAAAAAGCCCATTGTTTTGCAGATGGAGTGTTGAGAACTTATAAACCTTACACATTAGAGGAACTATTAAAACAATGGAACCTGCCATCCAGAGTGTTTCCATGAGAAGTGTCATCATGAGGAGTGAAGACATAAGGTTTCACAGGTTGGGCATCTCTGCTTAATTGGCATGCTTGAGAAGGCGTCGAAAAACATTTCAATTATGCTACTAAGGAGAGTGTGTCGGTGGATCTGCTCCATCATGTCTCTCCTCATCTCAAATATGATTTCCAGGTGTTCCGATGCCAGGAAGTAGGGAGAACTTGAATCTCAGTCCATGTCTGAAGTAGGAAATGGAGGCTCAATCGGATGGTCCTCCCATGGTATTTCATATTGGACTATACAAGTAGCCCCCTCCAAGGATTTCATTCTATCCATTGCAGGAAGATTGGTGTTGGGTCAATCATGGGGACCTGGGACTGTCTATAGGAGGGAGTCTGGAAGAACCGTAATTTGTTCCTCCATAATTTCCTCCTCCAAATAATCCATTGGAGGCGTCTTCGGCTTCTTGTTCCTATAAATTAGAGTTGTCGCAGAAGCTTGAGCTATTTCATGGAGGCATCTCTACCTTGTTGCATAAAAATATCAAGAGGCACCCCTCTTGGGTTTCCCTCGCTCACGAGGTATGAAAAAGAAGGAAGGCCAGAAAAAACTGAAGAGAAGAGCACACAAAGTTGAAAAACTGAGTAGAGCATAGCACAAATGAAACAATGGTCTGGAATGAAACAATCCATGGCTAATCTAGTAGAAGTGGAGGATTGTCTGGAAAGCTAAAGTGACCTCGAAACCTCCTCTCATACCTACCGTCACCCCTCTGCCATGTCACATTGAGAGCACCATTAAACCTGTGTGAGGGAGTTTCCCAATCTTCCCCTGAGCGCGTTTAAGTCTGTCCTCCATCCAATAAATGAAGCGAAGGGTGGCGATAGTCCTTATTAATAACTCGGGCTGCATGTGGATTGTGTGGCACCATTTGGACTACATGGAACCCCATCTGGGGTCTAATCTAAGAAGTTGATTTTCTAATTTCAAATCAATTATATTAGCATGTAATACTTGAACTACTCAACAATATTTATCCTTCCATAAGGAAGCCTTGAGATTATGATCAGTTTCAGTTATCTCCTTTTCTTTTTCTTTAACAACTTTTTCAATTGGTTCCTACGAAGAAACGTGTTGTGGGGAAGAAACTTCCTAATTTGTAACCAACTCTTCATCTTCAACTTGGATAGGAGAACTAGCTTTCAAATTTTTCCTAGACTTATTTATGAACATTCTTGATATTTCCTTCCTTTCCTCTTATTCGTAAAATAGACTAGACTAATGGAATCATCATTCTTTGTGGTAACATGTGGATCACACTCAGATGCAAGTGAGGAAACTACGGTTTGATTGGAAACTTCGGAAGCAACCTGAGGGGCTTCACTAAAAACACGTGACTCTCGACTAAAGCTAAACTTGACAGTTTGACAATGAGTAACCCTCGTGGTTGTTTTGTTGAGGAGTATAAACTTGAGGGTAAGGAAAAACAATATCTTCTACAGGATCTGGGGTTTCATCTTTAGAAAAGAGAGACTGTAAATATGGCTTAGAATTTACCTGAAAATGATTTCTTTTCACAAACTTTTCCCAAGAATCACCATTATATTTTAACTAAAATTCAATTAGAATTTTCACTAAACCGTGATGAAATACATTTATTTCTGAACTGGGATTCTTTCTATGATATAAATGTGTTGTTTTAGACATACTTTTAAGAAAGAACACTAAAATGTTCAATTCATAATGCATGAAGACCATTAAAAGTTGAAAGTGGTAGATAAAGAAAAGGCTATATCTGCACTCACGAGTGATAAATCTCTTAATAACTACTAACAAAAAATGAATTTTTTCTTTAATTGAAGATATGGGCATACCTTTGTAATCATATTTGGATTCAGGAGAAACCGGGATATCAAACCAAGGAATCTCTTTCACCTTTTTGTTTCATAGACCAACATTCTCCTTATAATGGAAATTTAGTCACTCTAGCTATTACTTCTTCATCTAGTTGTAATTCTATATCCGCAATTTTAGCACGTTCACCATTGAAAGTTCATGTGAAAGCTTTAGTGACCTGCACGTTATAACCATTAAACATGCGCATAAATTTGAACCAACCAACCCTCTCAAAAGTTGGAAAATAATCTTCCTGAGCTTCAATAAGATCAACACCAGGTTCTACTCTGGAAATCATTCCCATCTTGATAGTTTACCATGCTATAGTTCAGAAAACCCTCAAAAACAAAACCTAACAGACTCTTGCATGCAAGTAAATAAAAACAGAGCTTCAATACTTGAAACAAAATCTTATTTCGAGGAAGAAACACCATAGGTAATAATTCACAAATACAATGATGCAATTCAAAGCTATATGTGGACGTGAATCAGTGAACTTCGAGAAAGGAGGATTGTTCGTATGCAGTTTGAAAGGACCTTGATTTAATTTTCCATTAAATTGATTTTAATTTATGATTATCGGATCAGGCCTAATGTACAACAACAAGATATTAAACAACTATTTATGGATCGTGCGTATCAAATTTATGACAGGATAAGTAGGATTTTTTAGATTATGATCAATCATTGTTAGAACATTGGTTTTAAAATCAACAATAAATAAAAAACTATAGCTTTTCAAATATTGTAGCTCATTGGAATGTATGTAAATGAGAAGAAATCATAAAAAATATGTGAAATGAAAACATTTGAAAGCCAAAAAAATTTAATCAAAACCTTTATGAAATGAAAAACATCCAAAAAAGAAAATTTCATTAATGATTGAATGAAAATTCAAAGAAGTTGTGAGTATGGCCAAAATTGACCAAATTGAAAACATTATTTAAGTAAAATAAAATTTTATTTTTTCAAAAATGAAGAAGGAAGGGTTCCAAATTTATTTATAATACAAAATTTGGGCAGTTGTTTTCTTCTACAACAACTCCTAGTGATTTTGTGATTTTTGTAATCCAATAAATGATAACCAAAATCATTACCATGTTGGCATGTTTACAGGTAGAATGTGCTTCTCATTGATGGCAAGAACAACAACGATGATGGTATGTTTACAAGCAAGGAAAGAACCAATGATGGAAAACAGGGAAAGCATAAGTTCAGGAGAAGCGAACAGTATGAAGAGATGAGAAAGCTCAAAAGAGATAACAGTTTCCAAAAGCGCAGATGAGGTCCAAGTCATCAGGACTCGTAGAAGGATCAAAGGTCGATGCCTTTGAGACATAGACATTCTTCCAAGTCGGGAGGAAGCGTAAGCTAAGGAGGAGGAGCGATAGTGGTCCTTAGATCAGTGTCCAGACAGGAGGAGCAAACAGAAAGATCGAGCTGTCGATCTGAGAACATGATCGACGAACACTGTGTAGTTCAGGTCTAAAGATGCGAGGAGTTTACACATGAAAGTTTGAGATTTGAAATCTCCGGAATGCGAAGTTTTTTTAGTCGTTGGATCAATTTCTAGTGGAAGGACAGGATAAGCTAGAAAAGTTGCATCACAAAAAGATCGAGTCGTCGATACAAGATCTTGATTGAATGAACAACATTCACTTCGGATATAGAGATGTGAGGAGGTTTCGCTCCTGAAAATTTGAGATTTGAAATCCCCGGAATGCAAAGTTTCATCAGCCATCGGATCCAGAGATCAGACAATGACCGTTAAATCAGGGAGATCTACATAAGAAGACCACGTCAGTAAGGACATGTGGCAAACCATGTCAGCAAGGACACATTGCGCAATTAGACAATGACAAGTGTCAAGTTGATTTGTCATTTTCAAGTAAGTGGAAATCACATATCCAAGTGACACGTGGTAGTTTCTCATCTCGTGACACGTCATCAAGTGACACAAGAGTTACATCACTCTGGGAGTTTTACCACAGTACTCACCCAAATACCCGAAGTCCTGAATGTCAAAGACCCGAAGTGGATACAAGTCGTCCGATGTCAAGATCACTTTGGGTGTATTCTCGACTGTTGATCGTGTAGCAGGATACATGTCAACGGATCGTGAACTTCGGGTGAAACTTCTCCGGGAAAATGCAAAGGAGAAAGGTTTGAGATTGTCGAAGGCCGAAGTCCCAGAGTGGAGGATAGTCATTGGATTAAAGAGGACACATGTCAATAGATTGTCATCTCTGGGAAAATGCAAAGGATAAAGGTTTGAGATTGTTGAAGTGTCGAAATCGCAAAGTGAACGAGGATCGTTGATTCGAGGAGGACACATGGTAGGAATCTGTGGACTCTGACTAAAAGTGTTCTGAGAAAGCGGAGGTTGAGAATTGAAATCTCTAAAGTACAGAGACACGAAGGAGATTTCGACTGTTGATCTGAGAGGGACACGCGTCGTTGGATCGTGGACTCCGGGTGAAATGCTCCAGGAGAAAACGAGAACTTGAGAATTGAAATCTCTGAAGTTTGGAGACACGAAGGAGATCTCGACCATTGATTTGAGAGGGACACACGTCGTTGGATTGTGGACTCCGGGTGAAATGCTCTAGAAGCAAATGAGAACTTTATAATTGAAACACCCAGAGCCCAGATCGCGAAATCGATATCGTCTGTTGGTTTGGAGGGATACGTGTCATTTGATCATTGAGACCAAGGATTGCACATGGATAAAGGAAAGAAGGTAGAGTCGTCGATTGAAGAGGAAATATGTCAGTAGATCTTCCATTCTGAAAGATATCCAGTCAGCAGCAATAGGGTTTGAGATTTGAATCTCCCAGAGCTGGGATCACGAAGGAAACCTCAGTCATTGATGGAGGAAGGAGAGATCTGGTCCACAAACCTAAGAGGATGGATCTGGACCATCCATTCAAGAGCACCGTCAATATTGTGAGATCGACAATCATGCTCCATTGCGAGGCCAGAACATGCTAGGGCCTTAATTTTTCATGAGCGGGCCGCAATTGAAACCATGGTTTTGGAGAAAGGACGTGTGGAGGCTCGTGGTGAATTGCGGGGCGAAAATTAGTTTGGTTTAAACCACCTTTGGACATTCCCAAAATCACTTGGTCACATGAAGCTCATAGCCCAAGGTCATATCATGAAATGGAGCCAGCGCTCACTAGACATAAATCGGGAAGTGCCTTGTTGAATAAGGGCTTGGTCACCATTGGTGGTCATGCGAAGGAAGGGGCTTAGAAGCCTAAGAAACCATAGTTGACTGGTTGTAACTAACAGAGAAGACAAAGAGTCTCAACTTCCAGAGAAGCTAAGGAACCTCAGCATAACGACCACTGATGATGAACTCACAGGGAACAAAACCACCAGAGAAGATGAAGAGTTCCCATGATGATCAAGAGATGACTCGACGTGAGAAAAGAATGCAGAATAGAGAAGTGAAGTTATTATGTTGTCGAGCTATGCAGGAGCAAGGAAGAGCTGCAACGAACAACCTGAAGGGCATAACAGTGACGATGTGAAGAGCATGCATAGGTATTGTGTATGAAGTATGCAGAAGGTGCACAGAGAGTATAAAAATGTAGAACGGAGAAGAGATGGGTGTTGTTGTTGAGAGTGATTCATGTGAGTAGAGAGACACAGATTCATGAGAGCAGAGCAGGATAGTAGAACAGTGATGAGACTGGTAAGCCATATATAAACGTTGCATCACTGTGATAAAGTTATAAAAAGAAAATATTTATATTTTAGGGTGGTTGGGAGGTGCTAGGGAGGACTAGTGTCCTTAGAGTTTCAAGTGGGTGCTTGAACATAGGGAGTTGTAGCTTCCATCTGGTTGCAGCCAGAAAAACCAGGGTGGTAGGGTGGTTCAAGGGAGAACTATTGTTCTCTGTTATACAGGTTGGTGCATGTGTGACTGGAAGTTTTTGCTTCCATCCAGTTGGTGCTGGAACACTCAGGGAGTTGGTGCTTCCTTCTAGTGGGTGCTAGAGAAATCAGAGAATCGACGCTCTCAGCAAGTTGTTTCTTGTAAAATAGAGGTTGTAGCCTCAAGAGGAGTTGGAGCTCATAAGAATGATAATGTAAAGAAAACAAAGATTACTTATCATATCAAGAAGAAGAGGTTTTTCCCTCTATGGGTTTCCTCGGGAAATATCTGTCTCTGTATATTTCATGTGTGTGATTGATGTTTAATATTGTATTGCTTACTTCCCTGCATCATTGTGATCGACATTGAGTGTTCTATGAAGGGTTTTAAAATGGGCATAATTGTTTAAGCACAGTGACAATTGATTCACCCCCCCTCTCAGTTGTCCAACAATTAGTATCAAAGCAGGTTCCTTTTATTTAAAGGTAGACCAGTAAGCTTAAACATGTCAATCCATGAAGGAACTTCAACCAATAAGGCCCCTTTGTTCAATGGAACAAACTTTTCCTTCTGGAAAGTTAGGATGAGAACCTAATTAATGGATTTAGGTGCAGATGTCTGGGATGTGGTAGATATTGGTTATGTAAAGCCAGTTGTACTAGCTAATAAGGATGACAAGCTAGAATTCAACTTCAATGCTAAGGCTATGAATGCTATTCTGAGTGGGCTTGCAGAATCAAAATTTGTAAAAGTTATGCACTTAGAAACTGCCAAAGAAATGTGGGACAAAATTATTAGCAGTTATGAAGGTAATGAGAAGGTAAATGATGCCAAGCTTCAAACCTACAGATTACAGTTTTAACAGCTAAAGATGAAAGAGGATGAAACTGTTAGGAAGTACCTTCTAAGAGTTGAAGAACTAGTGAATGCCATGAAGATTCTTGGTGAGAAGTTTGAAGACGTAGTTTTAGTCTAGAATATTTTAAGATCTTTGCCAAATAGGTTCAACCCAGAGGTTTCTTCTATAGAAGAACTTAATGATCTAAAAAATCCGCCTTTTGATCAACTTCTAGGAAAGTTGACTACATATTAAATGAAGATAGGTAAGGAGAAATCCACCTCTAGAGAAGCATCATTTAAAGCTGATAAGAATGAGGATTGTGAGCCTGATGAAATTGAAGAAAAAATTGTGAGAAGACTAAAGAAAGGATCAGGCAAGTACCAAGGAAAAATTCCCTTCAAATGTTTTAACTGTGGAAAGATAGGTCACTTTGCATCTGATTGTCCACTCAATAAGCAGGATCAGAATTCTGAAGGTGAAAAGAAGTTCAAACCCAAGAGATTTGGTAAAAAGAAAAGTTTATGTGTAAACAATGATGACTCTTCAGAAGACATAGATAGTGATTCCTCGTGTGAAGATAAGTTTAATGAATTTATTCTTATGGCCCAAGAGGATTATGATAATAAAAGAACAAGAAGTAATGTTGACGATGAAGAAGTTGTGGTTGACCTAGAAGGATAATTGATCAGTGCTCTAGAAGAAATTGCTAGACTCGGATCTAAGAAGAAAAAGAAAAAACAATTGTTGATACAGTTTGAGAAAGACAATAAAGAACCTAATCAAGCTTTTTCCCTGATAAAAGTGGAATTATAAGAGGCAAAGAAAATAGAGGACATTCTTAAACAATAGTTATCAGAAAAGAAGGCAAGATGTGAAGCCTTGGAAGAAGAGGTAGTAAAAACCAGAAAAGAGATGGAGAAGTTTAAAACATGGTATCTTCAAAACCTTCCAAGAATTAAAGCCACAATAGAACTAAACAACATTCTAAGCAAACAAAGATCTTCGTTGTTGAAGACTGGTTTAGGTTGTGTAAATGGTTCAAGAAGAAAACAGTCAGAAAGAAAAGAGCCAGTAAATATGATCAAGTTCCAAGTCAGCAAACAATCAGAACATGAGAGTACTTTGTCACCTAAATCTAATAAAGACAATATGATCCCTAATAAAAAACAAAGAGATCAGACGATGGAGCAACAAATTCCAAGGAGAAGGCCATCCTTCAGGTACCAAAATTTCTTTCATGGCTACTGTTTTTACTGTTCTAATTTTGGTCATAAGATTGTAAATTGACAAATTAAGTTTAGAGACATGCAACTGAGGTCAAGAAATATACAATATTTACAACATAGAACTAAGCAGCCAATGAATATACAACGTAGCACCAATCACTTTGACCTAATGAACAATGAGATTGAAAGTTATAACTGTCATAAATTTGACCACAAAGCTGCAAACTTCCATTTTAATAAGTACAAGGCAGATTCAAGGATAAATCCTTTAGCTACAAATGCCAGCACATGGAAAAAGAAAGACAGTGAAAAATGTGGTCTAGTACTTTCAGCTCAAAAACAAAAGGACCCCCAGTATATAGACAGTGGATGTTCCAAGCACATGACTAGAGACAAGGATAAGTTTATGTCTATAAGTAAAATCAAAACATGAAATGTAACCTTTTAAAATGATGAACCAGGTAAAATCTAGGGTAAAGGGATGGTGAGTTTGAGTAATGATAAAGGAAAAGCTCAGGATGTCCTGCTTGTAGATGGGCTGAAACATATTTTTCTCTGTGTAAGTCAAATGTGTGAAAGAGGATGTGAAGTGGTGTTCACTTGCAAAGATTGTAAGATAAAGTCTGTAAATTCAGGACAAATGATGGCTAAAGGCATAAGGATAGATAATAATGTATATGTGTTGAAAGAAGATAGAGAAGAGTGTCATCTAAGAAAACATGATGAGAGTTGGTTATGGCATAGGAGACTTGGACATCTAAACTTTGACCACGTAATCAAGCTCAAAAATATTGAGGTAGTAAAAGATCTTCCAAGAATATCAAAGCCACAAGATTTTGTGTGTAAACCATGTCAAGTAGGAAAGTTAATGAGGACATAGTTTAAATCCAAGAACTCTACTTCAACATATAAACCACTCCAATTGGTTCATATGTATCTATGTAGACCATCAAGACAGGAAGGCACGGGGAAGGAAAACTACTTCATGTTGATCATTGATGATTACTCCAGACTCACTTGGGTTGCTTTCCTCAAAGAAAAAGCCGAAGCATTTGAGAAATTTAAAATATTTAAGGCTTTAACTGATAATCAAATAGGAAACAGATTAAAGGTTGTGAGATCATACAGAGGAGGATAATTTATGTCAAGTGATTTCAAGGAGTTCTATGATAAACATGGGATCAAAAGAGAATACACAATCCCAGGAACCCCACAACAAAATGGAGTAGTTGACATGCAAAACAGAATAGTTCAGAAAATGGCCAGGTCAATGATGAATGAGAAGAACATTGGTCAAACCTATTAGGTAGAAGAAATACACACAGAAATCCATATTCTTAATAAATCTCACCTCAGACCACACAGTGACAAGACACCTTATGAATTGTGGCATGGAAGACCTACTACAATAAAACACTTCAAAGTATTTGGGAGTAAGTGCTACATAAAGAATAATAATGAGAATCTTGGAAAGTATGATGACAGGGCTGATGAAGGCATCTTCTTAGGGTATGCTACAAATAGTAAAGGATATAGATGCTATAATAAGAGGTTGCATAAATTGGTTGACTCTATTGACATAAAATTTGATGGATTCCTAGTAAGAGAGGTGAACAATATTGAATCAACAATAGAGGATATAGGTGAAGTTGAAGCTGAACAAGTCCAAGAATCATAACAAGAAGACTTTGATTCAGATGAAGATGCAAATACTTAGGCAGACTCAAATCAGCAGACAACATCAAATTCTTACTGCAGAATTACTCAAAAGAATCATCCTGCAAGTCAGATAATTGGTGAGAAAGACAAAGGTGTACAAACCATGAGAAGGATAATCAAAAACACTGAGCGCTCACATATATCCTTCATATCCATGGTGGAACCCAATAACTTCAATGAAGCCAGTGAAGATGTAAATTGGTTAAAATCAATGAATGAGGAACTGGACCAGATTGAAAAGAATGACACTTGGGAACTCGTTCCTAGACCAACAAATAAAAATGTAATAGGATCCAAATGGGTCTACAAAAATAAGATGAATGAGCAAGGAAATATTGTAAGAAATAAGACTAGATTGGTCTGCAAAGGATATGCTCAAATAGAAGGATTGGACTTTGATGAAACATTTGTTCCTGTAGCAAGATTAGAAGCTATTAGAATGTTTCTTTCCTATGCTTGTCATAAGAAGTTTAAAGTCTATCAAATGGATGTGAAGTCATCTTTTCTAAATGGAGATATAAAAGAAGAAGTATATAAGGAACAACTAGAAGGTTTCCAATTGTCAGATAACCTTGACTTTGTCTGCAAGCTAAAGAAATCCTTATATGGGTTGAAACAAGCTCCTCGTGTCTGGTATCACAGACTGGATACTTATCTATGAGACAAAGGGTTCAAGAGATATAGCAATCTATATATCAAAATAGAGGGTAGTGATCTGCTCATTATGTTGGTCTATGTAGATGACATCATCTTCGGTAGTAATAATGATTCATTGGTACAATGGTTTTCTTTTTCCATGTAGTCTGAATTTGAAATGTCTATGATAGGGGAACTATCATTTTTTCTTGGCCTACAAATTACTCAGAGGTCTGAAGGAATATTTATTTCTCAAGATAAATATCTAAGGGAAATGTTGAAAAGGTTTCAAATGGAAGATTCTAAACCTATGAGCACGCCTATGGTCAGTGGATGTAAGTTAAGCAAGGGTGATGATTCACCTGATGTTGATCAGAGTTCATATAGGTCTATTATAGGAAGCCTATTGTACATCACAACATCCCATCCAGACATAATGCATGTTGTTGGAATGGTAGGAAGGTATCAGGCTGCACCTAAACAGAGTCATTTGTTAGTTGAAAAAAGAATATTCAGATACTTGAAAGGAACAATGGACTATGGCCTATGGTATCCTAGGAATCAGAATTTTCAACTATCAGTCTATTCAGATGTTGATTGGGCTAACTGCATGGATGAAAGGAAAAGCATGAGTGGAGGTACATTCTTATTGGGAGATTCCCTTGTATCATGGTTGAGCAAGAAGCAAGGTTCCATTTCTTTATCAACTGCAGAAGCTGAATACATTGTAGCTGCCACATGCTATACCCAAGTATTGTGGATGATTCAAACACTTGTAGACTTGGAGGTAAAATATATTGCACCAATCCCAATTCATTGTGATAATACCAGTGCAATCAGTCTGTCAAAGAACCCTGTGCTTCACTCCAAGACTAAGAATATACCCATCAAGTATCATGTCTTGAGGGAACAGGTGACCAACACTATTTTTTCTTTGCATTATATTCCATCCAAAGATCAGATAGTTGGTATCTTCACTAAACCGCTTGCAAAATCTCAGTTTAATTATCTATGCCAGAATTTGGGCATGACCCCATTAACAACCTAAGAGGGTCAATCCTATAAGGGGGAGTATGTATTGTTTGAATATCTGATACCTCTGACAAGTACTGCAACATCTAAGGGGGAGCATGTTTTTGTTGACATTGATGTCAAAGGAGGAGAAAAGGTGTGTTCTAGATGCTACAGTTGGAGATCTAAGTAGAACAGTGCAGTCCTTCAGGGTTGCCATCAATGCCAAAGGGGGATATTGTTGGCATGTTTACAAGAAGAATGTGCTTGTTATTGATGGAAAGAACAAGAACGATGATGGTATGTTTACAGGCAAGGAAAGAAGCAATGATGGCAAACAGGGAAAGCATAAGTTTAGGAGAAGCGAACAATATGCATAGAATGTTAGAAAAACAGGACCGCGGAGCAATAAAATAAAACAAATGCAGAAACAAAACACAGAAGACACACAATACAAGAGAGACATAGATTTACGTGGTTCACCTAGTGTGGGCTACGTCCACCAGAGAAATTGCCAGGTCCTTCNAGTGTGGGCTACGTCCACCAGAGAAATTGCCAGGTCCTTCCTTTATTATTATCCAGCAAATGAAGGGATACAACCTACATCAAAACCCGTTGTAACTTCCTCTTCTTTCTCTCACAGTCTCCTCTCTTAGAATACAATATTCACCATAATACATAGCCACAATACATTTCCCTCATAAAAGAGGGTTGCTTCTAGGGCAAAAAACCCTAACATAATCTCTACCATTAGATCTGCGACCTTATGACCTGAGAGGATTGATCTGAACCGTCCATTCAAGAGCACCGTCAAGATTGTGAGATCGACGATCATGCTCCATTAAAGGGCCAGAACATGCTCGGGCCTTACTGTTTCATGATCAAGACACAATTGAAACCATGGTTTTGGAGAAAGGACACGTGGAGGCTCATGGTGAATTGCGAGGCAAAAAGAAGTTTGGTTTAAACCAACTTTGAACGTGCCTGCAATTGCTTGGCCACTTGAAGCTCATATCCCAAGGTCATATCATGAAATGGAGTTAGCACTCACTAGACATAATTCAGGAAGCGCCTTGTTGAATAAGCGCTTGGTCACCGCCAATGGTCACGCGAAGGAAGGGGCTTAGAAGCCTAAGAATCCATAGTTGACTAGTTGTAACTTATAGAGAAGATGAAGAGTCTCGACTGCTAGAGAAGATAAGGAACCTCAACATAACAGACATTGATGATGAACTCACAGATAATAGAATCGCCAGAGAAGATGAAGAGTTGCCATGATGATCAGGAGATGACTCGACGTGAGAAAAGAATGTTGTTGGCACAGGGGCAGACCCAGGGTTTAGCTCCAAGAGCGCACCAACAAGCCCTAACTACTGTTTCTTTAGGCTACACCTGTGAAGCAGATGCAGTCTCACCCGAAGCATCTATGGGGGGGTTGCAAGACAAAAGTTTCTACAACCAAAGGAGATATCAAGTGGATCAAATACCAGGACAACACAGCATGCCTATATCACTTATTAGCTCAGATCTACTCCATACATCTATCATATCTACCACAGTAATGCAATAACAATATTTCAAGGAAAAATAACACAGCATCAATCATACACACAAGATAGATATATGTGGTTCACCCTCTCTCTAGGGATACGTCCACAAAACTGTGCTTTAAGATATATTAAGATGAAAGCATATAGTTCTGATCTGCGCTCTTAACCAACAGATCATCCCTCTTCTCTCTATCTCTCCTCAACCTTCACACCCAACTAAAGATCTTACAATACCATAAGGCTCTTCACTCAACACTTCTCTCTCACTCACATCAACAATACAACTAGATCAATACTAGTGACAATGACAACAATAACAACAACAATAATAATACCAACCTAACCCAAGTCCTCTTTACCTTTATTTATACATTACAATAGCTCACTGACATCATTAGGCCGAAGCCTATGTTTTAAAACCCTAGATACCAAAACCCCAAGTGTCTAAAACCATAGGTCAACTTGACCTGTGTTTTTAGGGCTTTGCCAGCATGTCTTTCCTTCCTTCTCGCGGTGCTCTAAAGCATATAACAGTGGCTTTTTCCACTTTCTGAATTGTCCACAATTCTTCTTCCTTGTTGAATTGTCATCCTCTATCTCCTTGTCCAACGGCTTTCTTTCCCGGGGTTCACTCCATCTTTTCTATTCTTTCTCTCACTTTGACCCAGTAATAGTCATTGTGTCTTCCGTGCAGTTCGCTTTTCGCCTTTTCTTCCTTGATCTTTGCTTCCTTCCATAACCAAGGGCCAACAGGCCCCCAACACTCACTTGTGACTCGTCCTGAGGCACTTCAGATTTGATTCTTTTGTTTTTACTTTGACTTCGGACTACGCAGTGCAGCCTTAGCGTTCTGCTCTATGCCTCCTCTTCCTCCCTGTGCAGACTATCTTTTCTGTGTCTGGTACCCAGTTTCAACTGCACTTGGTACCTAGACCCTTTTCCTTATGTTTTTACTTGGAGCTATGAGGCATCTGGTTGTCATAATACAACTTCAGTCGGCTCCCATTCACTAATCCTTCCTTCCATTCTCCCTTTAAAGTCTTCAACTGCACAACTCCTCCTTATGTAACATGAGCAACCTCGTATGTCCCCATCCAATGCATTCTGAACTTCCCAGGATGCTTCATGAACTTACTGTTGTATACTAGTACCAAATCACCTTGTTTAAATGCCTTCTTCTTGATGTTTCTATCATGGTAGGCCTTCTCTCTTTCCTTATGTACTTGTTGATGGAATACTACAATAAATCTATCTTCTTCAAGTTCAACCAATTGTGCAAGACTCTCTTGAACATTGCAAGTGTCATCCATATATGTAAAGGCAACAATTCTTAAGCTTGGCACCAAGTATTCCTATGGAACAACATATTCGAGACCATAAACCAACTTGAAGGGGGTCTGCATTGTTAACTTCTTGCAAGTGCTTCTATAGGCCGAAAGTATTGTTGGTACTCTTAAATCCCAGTCATCCCTGTTCACACTGCAAATCTTCATCAGCGTTGTCTCCAAGATCTTATTGAATGCTTTGACTGTCCCATTTTCTTTGGATGGTAAGGTATTCTCTTCTGATAGTGGACTGCAAATTCCTCAGTCAGGGATTCAACAATCTTATTTATGAAGTGTGTGCCTTGATCACTCATAAGGATCTTTGGGCATCCAAACCTGGTTATGATGTCATTAAATATGAAGTGCAAAGCTGTATTTTCACTACAATCTGTAATTTCTCTTGCTTCCGCCCATCTAGTCAAGTATTATGTCGCAGTAATGGTGTACCTTGCTCCTATGTGCTTTACTGGTGGGTTTATAGGTCCCGCGAAATCAATGGATCATTTTTCAAATTCTTGTAGGGTCATTTGCGGTGCTAAGGGAATGTCATCTCTCCTGGACACTTTCCCAACTCTTTGGCACACATCGCAGGCTCTAGAATACTCTTTCTGTAATGAACCTCAAATTCACCAATTAAAAAAAATAAAAATTTGACCATCTTTATGACATAAATCAATTTTGTTTAAGCTTTAGAATTTAAGAGAAGGTAAGATACATTTCTGTCCATAATGAATTTATTACACTAGTCTAGTTTACTTCGAACATAAAAGCTTATGTGGACAAATTCTTGCATAATTCTATCACTTTCCTTCATTTTCAAACTACTCCAACATACTTATATGTATATAGGCAGTATCTAAAATTAGGTCTCATTCTTACACACCAGTAGCTTACACATCAAGCATAGTTAACTTGAAGGATCCCATCTTGTTCTCTACGGTTTATGCCATTAAACAATATTCTAATTACGAAAATTTCGAATACTTAAAGGTGTATGACCTCGTGGCAAGCAGAACTCTTAGAAAAAAAAATTCTTAATTAGTTTGATACTTTCATATACAATAATTTATGTACTTGTCATGCCCTGTACACAATGACCTATAATATGATCTATTATTTCTATTCTACCTCTATCCCGGATGAAGATCCTCCATCGTTTCTACCAGTCCATTCATTACAGTAAAAACAATTCCTACTATGTTCCTACAATTTTCTGAAAAAAAAAATAGAGGTCAATCGAGTTTCGGCGATTACAAAATGTCGAATACAAAAGACCAAGTTGTTTGACAAATCGCAAAATGCGGAAAGACTGTGGGCCCAGCACTTCGGGGTCTCAGGGTTCAGGATTTCGCGATCTCAAATGCCAAACACCAACACACAACAACTCCCGAATTGTGAAAAAGTGAAAGGAAAGTGGGACCAGCACTTCGGGGTTTCGAGGTTCAGGATTTCGCGAATTCAAATGTCAAACACCAACATATCACAATTCCCGAATTGCGAAAAGTGAAATGAAAGTGGGACCAACACTTCGGGGTTTAGGGGTTCGGGATTTCGCGAATTCAAATGTCAAACACCAACATATAGCAACTCTCGAATTGCGAAAAGTGAAAGGAAAGTGGGACTAGCACTTCGGGGTTTCGGGGTTCGGGATTTTGGGGTTTACGAACACACAACGCACAAACAAAATGAAACAAGAAAAGCCGAAATGAGAAATGCTATTAAGGTGTGGGCCCAACAATTTCGGGTTTCGGTGTTTACTAACTCTCGATGCAAAAACACTGCACAACGTCAACAAAAAATCACGAAAACACGAAAAGGTATGGGGCCCAGCTAATATCGGGTTTTGATGTTTGGTAATGCTTGATGCATGAACAACACACAATGGTAATCGCCGAATCACGAAATTCGATCAGGATGTGGGGCCACTTCAAGTTTCAACATTTGAAAGAATTCTACGCAACTTGAACCAATAAACTCCGAAATGCCAAAAAATGTAAACATGAACAGAGTTTACAAACTCAGTAAAAAAAAAGACACAGAGTGACGAATTCAATTATAAAATTGTTCCAGATCTTCTTAAGGTTTTCACAAATTCCTAAGTTCATTATAGAATTTGACTATGGAAAGGGTAGACCACTCTTTAAATAAAACAAGGGAAGCATAAAATCTTCTGTTAGGCATCAATTCCCATGATTGTTTTAGCATCTGATAAACAAAAGGGGTTTTCTAGATTTCCTTATCTTTCTGATGTAGATGGATTACTTCCAGTTTGCGTTTTATTTTCCAATACGTATTTATGTGTATAATATATGAGTGCCCAGGTGATACATAAGTTTCTTGTTATTTCGTATTCCTCTTCAATTCTTAAATATATAAAAAAAAACCAGGAAGTCTCTTTTAAGATGCGTGATTGTTTGGAATTAGTGATACATTTAAATGTTTCCTTTCGCCACAAAATGACTCAACTCCGATTGCTCAAATTTAGATTTATTTAATACTTCAGTTTCATAAATAAACCCATATCTATGCAGATTGGTCTTCTTCAAGAATTCAGAGTATCCTAGCATTCCGACTTCAAATTAAGTCTGTCTGATTGCTCAAATCGTATTTAAATAAATTTTCCTAGTATTCTAGATTTTCGGGAGGGACCACTCTAGAATTTAGATTGTGATTGTAAATTTAATACCATGATAGATATCATCCATTGATAGAATTATTTTGATTTAGAACAAGTAGATGCATAATATCAGTTACACACAAAACATCCAAGGATAGAGTAAGGAAAAGATTACATATCTGAACCAGCTTGCGGAAAAACATAGGTAACAACCACGTTCCTCCCAACCATAGAACAGGGCAGCCAAACAACTTGCCTGATTCACCCCCTAGTTTGACCATGAATCCATGAGGGCGAACTTGGAAAAGTTTCTCTTCAGCAATGTCCTACAGCTCCAGCAGTTTTTCCTTGCCTCACACTCAAGCAGTGTTCATAACAACAAGTAAATCAAAAGTCTCATTTCCCAGCATATTTGGCAGCGTCCTGCCTCCTCATATATGCTATTTATCCATTTTGCCCAAGTCTTTTTCCCTCCCTTGGGAATTTTCGCAGCTTTCTAAATCCCTGATTTTCAGGGGCTGTCAATGGCCAAATCACTGATTTTCCACTTGTAATAATCATCCTAGAGGTAGTTCCAACATGTGTCCCACTCATGGAGTCATGGTCAACTAAATTTAACATGGTTGTTCCATTTTTCCTCCTGCAATCAACAGAAAATATTTTGTTTCCATACAAGTGTCATATTCAAATAGTTAGTTGGGTCAGATCAGGTCTCTCCCCAACAGTCAAAATAATTAATTACAATTGCCAGAGTCGAAATTTGGAATAGCCATAAATGGAAAAAAAATTCCAAATTCGAATTTACTAAAAATGGAAATAAATTTCCAACAATTTTAAATTTCAAAAATATTTTATTTTTGGGGATATCACATCCTTTCCCCCTTCAGTAAAACACTGTCCTCAATGTTCGTTCCCTTCTTGGAACAGGGTTGGATGAGATTTCCGCAAATCTCCCTCCAACTCCCAAGTGGCCTCCTCAGGACTAAAGTGCTTCCATTGCACCTTTACCTGAGTGATGGCTCTGTTCCGAAGTGTTATTTCTCTCCGGTCCAGAATGCGCAGGGGTTCCACCTGGAACTCGCCTTCGGGTTCCACCTGCACCAAATTCCAATCAATCATATGAGTAGGGTCATGAATATACTTTTTCAACAAAGAAACATGAAGTACATTATGAATTCTTAGATTAGCTGGAAGCACAAGTTGGTATGCTACGGGTCCAATTCAAGACAGTATCTCGAAGGGCCCACAAAACCTAGGTGCCAGCTTGGCACAGTTCCCTAACTTCAGTGAGCTTTTTTGGGCTTTGACCTTCAAGTAAACATGGTCTCCCACTTGAAATTCCAAGTGTCTTCTTTTCTGATCTGCATAGCTCTTATGTCTTTTCTGTGCTTCTTTCAAGTTCTGTTGTACCTTTCTTACCATGTTCTCCATTTCTTGGAGCATCTCTGGTCCAACCATGAGTCTGTCAGCTGGGCTATCCCAACTAATTGGAGTTGTACACTTTCTTCCATACAGTATTTCGAAAGGGCTCAACTTAGCCGAAGTTTGGTACCCATTGTTATATGCAAATTCTATCAAGTGTAGGTAGTCTTCCCACTTGCTTGGTTTTGTTCTTACGTACATGCGAAGCATATCCTCTATGATTTGGTTTGTCCTTTCGGTCTGTCCATCCGTTTGTGGATGATAGCTTGTATTGAAATTTAAGTTAGTGTTTAGCCCTGCAAACAATTCCTTCCAAAAAGAGGATGTAAATTTTACGTCTCTATCCGAAATCACCATTTTTGGAATACCATGTAGTCTAAAAATTTCTTTCATGAATATTTCAGCAATTTTTATAGCTTTAAAAGTAGACTTTACAGGAATAAGTGTGCAGACTTACTGAGTTTATCGATTACAACCATGATAGAATCATTATGCTTCTGAGTCTTCGGAAAACCTGTTATAAAGTCTAGTGATATGGTCTCCCATTTCCATTCCGGTACTGGTAATGGCTATAATAGGCCGAATGGATGCTGGTGCTCGGCCTTAACCTGCTGACAATCTTGGCACTGCTTTGCCTTTCATACTAGGCCAAAAAAATAGTTTTCTAAGTGTTGTTATTGTTTTCTGGTAACCTGGATGGCTAGAATACGGTTTCTTATGCACTTCGTCCAAAATTTTGATTTCAATTCGGCTGAATCTGGTATATAAAGTCTGTTTTTGAGTCGTAATAGTCCTTTCTTGTCGATGGTTAGATCTGGTTTTTCAGAGTTGGCGGTCCTGTTTTTTAATTCTATCATTATCTTAGTGTAATTTCCGTCGTTGATACATGTCGTCCTTATTATTTGTTCTAGATCACTTTCTGCCCTTTTGATGTTTATCTCAAATAACCCATGGAATCTTCTGCTTAAAGTGTCTGCTACTTCATTTTCCTTACCCTTGATATGTTTGACCTCGAAGTCGAATTCGCTCAAGAAGGCTAGTCACCTTGCTTGTCTTGCATTAAGATTTGGTTGGTTAAAAAGATATTTCACCCCGTTATTATCCATCAATAGTAGGAATTTTATGCCCATTATATAGTGTCGCCACATTTTTAAGGCATGTATTACTGCTACCAATTCTAAGTCACGAGTGACATAATTTCTCTCGTGTTCTTTTAATTTTCGGGACTCGTAACAAATCACGTGCCCTTCCTGAGTTAGGACACCACCTAGTCCCTCTTTACTTGCATCAACACAAACTATGAATTATTTATCTAGGTCTGCTACCTTCAAAATGGGTGCCGATGTCAATAATTCTTTCGGCTTGTTAAAGCTGTCATGACACTTTTGCGACCAGTTAAACTTGGTTCCTTTATTTTGTAGCGACGTGATAGGGTAGGCTATCTTGGAAAACCCTTCTATAAACCTATGGTAATATATGGTGATTCCCATGAATGACCGTATATTTGCTACATCCTTAGGTACCGGCCATTCCATAATGGATTTTGTCTTTTCCGGGTCTACGACAATGCCTTCTACGGAAATTACATGTCCTAGATATTGTATTTCTTTTTTATCAAAGTCACACTTGTCAAATTTCACGTAGAGTTTGTGTTTTCTCAACGTTTGCAGCACTATCCTTAAGTGTTCATCATGTTCTTCCTCTGTTTTTTAATAGACAAGAATATCGTCGATAAATACTACCATGAACTTGTCTAAGTATTGATTGAAAATACTATTCATCAGGCACATAAATGTGGTTGGTGCATTAGTGAGTCCGAAAGGTATGCCTACAAACTCATAATGTCTGTATCTTGTTCGAAAAGCTGTTTTGTTTATGTCCTCATCCTTTATCCTAACTTGATGATAACCGGATAGTAAATCCAATTTTGAAAAGATATTGGCCCCACCAACTTGATCGAACATATCATTTATCCTAGGTAAGGCGTATTTGTTCTTAATGGTCATTTTGTTCAGTTGTCCATAATCGATACATAGTCTTAGAGTACCGTCTTTCTTTTTCACAAAGAGGACTGGCGCTCCCCATGGTGAGACACTCAGTCTGATATACTCTTTGTCCAACAATTCCTGTAATTGTATTTTCAATTCTGTCAGTTCTAGTAGACTCATTCGATAGGGTGCTTTTGAGGTAGGGGTTGATCTGGGTATTAAGTCTATGGAGAAATCTATTTCCCTTCTAGGAGGTAATTCTAGTATCTCATCCACAAACATGTCTCTAAATTCACGTAGGACAACAAAGTCTTCTAACTTTGGCTTATCTTCTTTTTCTAATAGATTCGTCACTTGGATGGCATAAACCTGACATACCTTTCTAATACATTTCTTGAGTTGCATCGCGGAAACTTGTCTGACTGACACATATTTTGGTATGCCTTGGGCTGTTCTAACAGTGCCAAATTCATCTTTATAGCTAAGTCTTTGTATAACAGTCTAGTACTGCTTTGTGTTGTTCCAACCAATCCATCCCGATAATCATATCATAAGATCCTAGTGGTAGGATGTTCAGATTGGTCCTTATCTTTTGACCATCTAAGCTGAACTCAAAATCAGAAATAAATTCAACTACTTTCCTTTTAGTACCTGTTGCTGGTTGTACAAGCCATGATTTTGCATGCTTCAGTCTCTTAAGTTTATTCGACTCTACTACATCAGGAGTAATATAACTTAACGTAGCTCTAGGGTCAATTAAAACAGAAATTTGAGTGTCATTGATTTTACCTTCGATTTCTACCACCAAGGACTGGTGGTCAGCTTGTCGACCATCTATGGCTGCATTTATCTGATGTAGGCTTCTGCCCACGCCTTCCACTATCGAGGCTTCTTGCAAATTGTGAACAGAAGTTCTGTTTGTTGAAATTAAACATGGATAATTCCTCCTTAGATGAGGCTCTCTGCTTTCCCAACACTTTAATGGCTCACAGGAGTTGTCCCCAAACTTCTTCATTTCCAGGTTTACCGATTTACCGCTACCTTGCGCACTTGGATGATTAGAGCGAAAATCCTTCATTGGGAAACTTTTTGCTGCATTCTGATAAGGATCTGGCTAGTATCCCCTCTTCCACTGGTCCATTCAATCTTGCTTCTTATCCTTCCAGGCCTTGGGAAACTCTACCTGATGTTTATACTGGTCATAACACATTCGTGCTTTCCTGAATACCTCACTCAAGGATTTGGGGTTATCAAACTCAATTCTGTCCCTATAGGACTATGGTAAATAGCTTAAGAATCGTTGGATTTTTACTTTATCCTCCTGGATGTATGGTAGGAACCTTAGTAGTTCCAGAAATTTATTTATAAGGTCCTCCATCGTCATCTGTCTGAGTCATAACTCATAAAATTCTTTCTTCTTCCTTTCATAATAGCTTTCAGAAAGGTATTGTTTCTTAAAATACTTCTTAAAGTCGAACCATTCCAACTGTTTCTCCTTTAGGCCCTTGGCCAATTTCAGATCCTGCCACCAAATGTTGGCTTTCCGCTTCAGATTGTAGATGGCCATTATGACCTTCATGTTGCTGGAATAGTTATAGATCTGGAAGTATTTTTTGATGTCCAATAACCACGCCTCAAATTCTTCTCCTGTCCTAGATTCTCCATCAAATGTAGCTGGTTTAATCTTTTTAAATTCTCCTTCAAGGTGGTCTACTTGTTTTCTTTTTCTGTCTGGTATAGTTTTGTCCTCAGCTAAAGGTGTCCCTTCAAACGAACTATCTCCTTTTTCTGTTTCCGGTCTAGAATTCTTGGAGGCCCTTTTGCTAACTTCTTCGTCATGGTTATCGTTTTTTGGGCTTTTCTTGGTTGCTATACTACGCATCAGGACTTCATTTATCTCTTGTTGTTCCTGCTGTGCTTTCTTCAATTTTTCATTGTCGGCCTTGAGAACCTATAGTTCAACAATAAGATTCCTCATTCTTTCCAACACCTCTGTGGGTGAGCTTCCATCATTGTTCTGTCTTGGATCTCTAGGAGGTCCTTGTTGCGGATTTCCTTCCATCTTGATTTTTGCACCCTCATGTGCTGCCATAATTTACAAAAACAAAAAGGGATTTCCGTTTGTAACCATAAGATTTATTGGTTTTAGATATGTCGGGATGTATACTAAGTAGCTAGTGTGGCCCTGTTCAAGCCCAATGTTGTAGCTTTTGCTCTGATACCATATGTAATAAACCTCAAATTCACCAATAAAAAATAAAAATAAAAATTGACCATCTTTATGACATAAATCAATTTCGTTTAAGCTTTAGAATTTAAGAGAAGGTAAGATACATTTCTGTCCATAATGACTTTATTACACCAGTCTAGTTTACTTCGAACAAAAAAGCTTATGTGGATAAATTCTTCCAAAATTCTATCACTTTCCTTAATTTTCAAACTACTCCAACATAAAAGATTGAAAGACTTCGTGGAACTCATAAAAGAGGAGAAAATTGAATCTAAGGATATCCTCATCAGCTTTGACGTGGTTTCACTCTTTATGAAGATCCCGTTAAATGAGGCCATTCAAGTTATTAATGAGGTCGCAGACCCTCAAACAACCAAACTAGCAGAAGTTTGTCTAAAATCAACCTTCTTCCGTTTCCAAGGAGAGTTTTTCGAGCAAACAAGTGGGGTAGCCATGGGATCCCCTTTATCCCCAATCGTAGCCAACCTCTACATGGAGAAGTTTGAGAAAAAATCCCTTGAAACATATCCGCTTAAACCATCTAGATGGAAAAGGTATGTTGATGATACCAACGTCATATGGCCTCATGGAAAAGAAGAACTAGATAGATTCTTTGAACACCTCAATGGTATTTCAGAAAACATAAAATTCACCATGGAACTAGAAGGAAAACAACATCATACCCTTCCTAGACATTCTTATAACTAGAAAACATAATGGTACACTAGGACACAAGGTCTTCAGGAAGAAAACTCACACAGACAGTTACCTTCATGCGGATTCCCACCACCATCCCTCTCAGAAGATGGGGGTTCTCAACACCATGGCGATAAGGGTAGTAAGAATTTTTGACAAAGAACATCTTAAGGAAGAAATAGACCACTTAACTAAGGTCTTTAAGAACATTGGGTATAGATATAGGGACATCAAAAAAGCCATGGATAGAAAGGATAATAGGACCCGTGTACAAAATGATCAAACATCCAACATAAAGGCCTTCCTCCCTTACATTCGGGGTGTCACGGACAAGATTTCAAAAGTCTTAAAAAAGAAAGAAATTACAACCTCCTTCAAACCCCTAGTTACCATCAGACAAAGAATGAAGTCTGTAAAAGACCCTATAGACCAACAACAAGGAAAAGGCATCTACAAGGTCTCTTGTTCATGTGGGAAATGTTACATTGGAGAAATCAGACGATCTTTTCAGGTAAGGATTAAGGAACATGGAGTAGACATTAGAAATGAACGCATTCGTACCTCAGCCTTAGCAGAACACTCACTTAAGACCAAACATCATGTCTGCCTGGAGGATACAAAGATATTAGCAAAAGAGGATCACTATTACATGAGACGCTTAAGAGAAGCTCTCGAAATAATCAAACACCCCAACAATATGAACAAAGACGGTGGCCTGGAGGTAAGCAGTTTTTGGCACCCAGTAATCAACCAACTTAGAAACCCTCATAGATCAAATCAAGTATGACACCTCCCTTCTTCTTTCCTTGCTTGTTTAGGTTTTCCTTTGCTTCACTCCTTAAACGTAGGGGTCTAACTAACCTGTTTCACCTTCTTAAAAAATTTCAATTATAGGCACTTGCTTTATAATTCAAATAATTAAGTCACTTATAACCTAATATGACATTTTAATTTAAAACATTAAAACCCTAAAA
>SNQJ01S0025240.1:64406-74816 GCA_010110895.2 Picea sitchensis
CTTAGTAATAAGTTAGTATATATTATTATATTATTATTTAGGTTAAAATAATAATAAAATTAACTTCTGTAGGTTTCTAGACAGCCGACCTAGGTTACAATCTTAAGAAACATCCTGCACAATAACTATTAATTGACCGAGATAAGTAAGCTATCAATTGACGATTAGTCCTGATGATGAATCCCGATTCGGATTCGAAACGTTGACAAAAATGACACCAACTATACTCCAACATACTTATATGTATATAGGTAGTATCTAAACTTAGGTCTCATTCTTACACACCAGTATCTTACACATCAAGCATAGTTAACTCGAAGGATCCTATCTTGTTCTCTATAGTTTATGCCATTAAGCAATATTCTAATTACGAAAATTTTGAATACTTAAAGGTGTATGACCTCATGGCAAGCAAAACTCTTAGAAAAAAATCTTCTTAATTAGTTTGATACTTTCATATACAATGATTTATGTACTTGTCATGTCCTATACACAGTGACCTATAATATGATCTGTTATTTCTATTCTACCTCTGTCCCGGATGAAGATCCTCCATCGTTTCTACCAGTCCATTCATTACAGTAAAAAAATTTCCTACTATGTTCCTACAGTTTTGTGAAAAAAAAATAGAGGTCAATCGAGTTTCGACAATTACAAAATGTCGAATACAAAAGAAACAAAAGACCACGTTGTTTTGCGAAATGCGGAAAGACTATGGGCCCAACACTTCGGGGTCTCAGGGTTCAGGATTTCGCGATCTCAAATGCCAAACACCAACACACAACAATTCCCGAATTGTGAAAAAGTGAAAGGAAAGTGGGACCAGCACTTCGGGGGTTTGGGGTTCAGGATTTCGTGAATTCAAATGTCAAACGCCAACATATAGAAACTCTCGAATTGCGAAAAGTGAAAGGAAAGTGGGACCATCACTTCGGGGTTTCGGGATTCGGGATTTCGCGAATTCAAATGTCAAATGCCAACATATAGCAACTCCCAAATTGTGAAAATTGAAAGGAAAGTGGGACCAACACTTCAGAATTTTGAGGTTTATGAACACACGACGCACAAACAAAATGAAACAGGAAAAGCCAAAATGCGAAATGCTATTAGGCTGTGGGCCCAACAATTTCGGGTTTCGGGGTTTACTAACTCCCGATGAAAAAACATTGCACAATGTCAACGCCAAATCTCGAAAACACGAAAAGGTATGGGGCCTAGCCAATATCGGGTTTCGGCATTTGTTAATGCTTGATGCATGAACAACACACAATGGTAATCATCGAATCATAGAATTCGATCCGGCTGTGGGGCCACTTCGGGTTTTGGCGTTTGCAAGAACTCTGTGCAACTTGAACCAATAAACTCCGAAATGCCGAAAAATGAAAACATGAACAGAGTTTACAAACTTAGTAAAAAAAAAAGACACAGAGTGACAAATTCAATTCAAAAATTGTTCCGGATCTTCTTAAGGTTTTCGCAAATTTCTAAATTCATTATAGACTTTGACTGTGGAAAGGGTAGACCGCTCTTTAAATAAAACAAGGGAAGCATAAAATCTTCTGTTAGGCGTCAATTCCCATGATTGTTTTAGCATCTGATAAACAAAAGGGGTTTTCTAGATTTCCTTAACTTTCTTATGTAGATGGATTACTTCCAGTTTGCATTTTATTTTCCAATACATATATATGTGTATAATATATGAGTGCCCAGGTGATCCATAAGGTTCTTGATATTTCGTATTCCTCTTCAATTATTAAATATAAAAAAAACACCCAGGAAGTCTCTTTTAAGATGCGTGATTGTTTGGAATTAGCGATACATTTAAATGTTTCCTTTCACCACAAAATGACTCAACTCTGATTGCTCAAATTTAGATCTATTTAATACTTCAGTCTTAGAAATAAACCCATATCTATGCAGATTGGTTTTCTTCAAGCATTCAGAGTATCCTATCATTCTGACTTCAAATTAAGCCTGTCTAATTGCTCAAATCGTATTTAAATAAATTTGCCTAGTATTCCAATTTTTTGGGAGGGACCACTCCAGAATTTAGACTGTGATTGTAAATTTAATACCATGATAGATATCATCCATTGAAAGAATTATTTTATTTTAGAACAAATAGATGCATAATATCAGTTACACACAAAACATCCAAGGACAAAGTAAGGAAAATATTACATATCTGAACTAGCTTGCGGAAAAACAAAGGGAACAACCACATTCCTCCCAACCGTAGAACAAGGCAGCCAAACAACTTGCTCAATTCACCCCCTAGCCTAACCATGAATCCATGAGGGCAAACTTGGAAAATTTTCTCTTCAACAATGTCCTACAACTCCAACAATTTTTCCTTTCCTCACACTCAAGCAGTGTTCATAACAACAAGTAAATCAAAAGTCTCCTTTCCCAGCATACTTGGTAGAGTCCTGCCTCCTCACATATGCTATTTATCCATTTTGCCCAGGTCTTTTTCCCTCCCTTGGGAATTTTCGCAGCTTTCTAAATCCCTGATTTTCAGGGCTACCAATGGTCAAATCACTGATTTTCCACTTGTAATAATCAACCCAAAGGTAGTTCCAACATGTTCCCCACTCATGGAGTCATGGTCATCTAAATTTAACATGGTTGTTCCATTTGTCCTCTTGCAATTAACATAAAATATTTTGTTTCCATACAAGTGTCATATTCAAATAGTTAATTGGGAAAGATCAGGTCTCTCCCCAACAGTCAAAATAATTAATTACAATTACCAAATTCGAAATTCAAAATTTCCATAAATGGAAATTTTTTTCCACATTCGAATTTACTAAAAATGGAAATAAATTTCCAGCAATTTTAAATTTCAAAATTATTTTATTTTTGGGGATATCACACTTTAGCATCTCTGTGTAAGGTAGGCCACCAAAGGCCAGCTCTCAGAACCTTTTGCGCATTCATTTTCCCTATGTAATATCCTCCTGCGATGCCTTCATGAGATTCTGCAAGGATCAATGGTCGTTCTGCCTCCATAAAACATCTTCTTAGTATCTCATTAGGTCTCGTCTTATATAGTTGTCCAGCTATAAGTGAAAATTCTGCAACGCGCACTACTAGTTGTTTCTTCCGGGGAATTGTATATTCACTAGGTGCCATTCCTGTTGACAGGAACTAGACTATTTTTGCGAAGTGGTCATCAATCTTTCTAATGGCTAGCAGCTATGCATCCGGCATTGTGTCCTCCAAACTAGTGGGCTCTTCTCCATGTTCCAACCTGGATAAGTGATCAGGACCTTTGTGCATTCTTCATGGCTTTACTATGATCTCAAAGTCATATTCTTGAAATAGCAAAATCCATATGCATATTCTCCCCCCCAAAACTGCCTTTTTGACTAGGTAGTTCAGCGTGGAGTGATCAATAAACATTTTAAAGTGTCCTCCCAGAAAGTAGTGCTGAAATTTATGCAATGCATACACCATGGCTAACCCTTCTCGCTCAATGGTGGACCGGTGGTGTAGTTGACCTCTGCAGTTGATATCTTCCTGCTATAAAACAATAAGGGATGATCAATCTCTCTTGTTCCCGATTGCTCTAACATGGCTCCCAATGCAATATAAGATGCATCGACATGTACATGAAACTCCTTGGTCCAATTTGGGAAAACCAGAATAGGCAAAGTAACCATTTTATGTTTCAGTGTGTTGAAGCTCTATTGGCATTCTTCTGTCTAACTGAACTGACAATCTTTCTTCAAAATCTTCTCCATGGGTGTTGTAATCTGGGCATACCCTTTAATGAACTTCCTGTAATATCCTGTGTGTCCCAGTGTAGTGCGTAGTTGTTTGATTGAAGTAGAAGGGGGTAGATCAACTATAATGGCAATTTTAGATGGATCAACCATCAATCCTTGCTTGCATACAATATGGCCTAGAAGCACTCCAAATGGTAAGAAGAAGATGCACTTCTTCAGATTCAAGGAAATTTGACACTGCCTCCATTTGTCCGACATTAGCCTTAGACATTCAATATGATTCTTTAGTAAACTAAAAACAGTCCAGTCATCAAAGTATGCTTCTAGAAATTTATGCAAAAACTCCTTGAATGCTTTGACCACCACCATGGAAAATATGGTTGGGGCATTCTTTAATCCAAATGGCTTCACTGTATATTGATAGGACCCCCATTCTGTTGCAAATGTGGTCTCGTGGCAATCTTCCTTGGCAATCTGGATTTGATGGTATCCTGAAAATCCATCTGTAAAAGAATATACTTCCTGGCCTCCCACATTATTTAACACTTCGTCAGTGAATGGCGTAGGGAAGGGATCATGCAAACATGCATCATTCATCTTTTTGAGCTCTATGCAGATCCTGATCTCTCCTGTCTTCTTTTCTTGTACCACCATAGGGATAATCTACTCTTACTCTTCCACAAGTTCTATAATCCCTGCTTCCAACATTCTTTCAAGCTCAATCTTCACTTTCTCGTTATATTTGGGGCTCAATATGTAGGGTATCTATTTGACTGGTCTATCATATGGATTCAAAGGGATCCTTATCTCTCCCATAGGCCCTTTAATGCCCTTCATATTGGTGAAATTGGTTGGAAACAAGCCCTGATGTTCATGCAATAATTCTGTAATCTTTTCAATAGTGGAAGAATCCCAATAATCTTCAACATTGGCAAGCTTCGGTGTTTTCTCTATCCCAATATTGATTCCTTTAATCTTTATTGATTTTCCAATAAATGGTAGCTCAACTTCGGGTCCTTCCACATCTCTCTGACCTTCTGTTTCCATGATGTTTGTTGGAGTTACTTCACACACACCTAGGATTTTTTTTTCCTAAATGTATTCCTTGTTTACTAGTCATAATTAGTCATTATCTAGTCTCCTATATTTTAGGGGAGAATATTCCATCTGGAGAATATTCTCTTTCAGTTGACACTTCAGTTTGAATACTTGAGTTGAGTTTAGATGTTGCACTGGGATCATCACCATGATAATTTGAACTTGTCTTGGTATCATCACCAGAGTGGTGCATTAGCCTTGATTCCCTGAGTTAACTCCTCACTACTCTTTGTTCAGTCAATTAATTGAAGACTAGTTGACTAGTTAACTCAACTAAGTGGCAATTCACTCCTGCAACTACCTGAGAGACTAGAATAGGTGGCAGTTCACTCCTGTAACTGTTGGTGTGTGTCCATATCACTCTAGACCACCACTATGGTGCATTGTTTCACCTCAATTCGAACTCATTGAGTTATACAGAGTATATCATGTGTAAATTATTCATTATTCACAACGGTTAATGATAATTCTTCCATTCTTTCTCTCCTTCTTCTTATTTCTCCAATTCTCTCTGAAAATGTATGTATTATTGTTTAGCTAGATCTATTTTGTGTAGGTTCAACACATTTACATGGTATCAGAGATGACAGACTAATAAGCAAAAGCTACACCAAAAGTGTTTGTAGGTACAAAAGATTGAAGACATGGGAAAGATGGAATTCCAAAAAGAATTCATTCTTACACCTTATAATTGTTTTGCATGGAAGGAGAAAATAGCCATACATATCCGATCTAGAGGGTTGTATAGGCTAACCATGAATATAGATACAGAACTAACATCAGCCATAGAAAAATCCAAGTACTTAAATCGCATGGATGAGGCACTCGGAACAATTTGCAGTCTTATCTCTCCCGATCTCCTTTTTCACATATCTTCCTGTAAGACTCCCAATGAAGCCTGGGAAATCTTGGAAGGGCTCTTTTGAAAACAGGATGATATGAGTGGACACATGTTGGAGGTGGAGCTTCTCACATTGGATCCAAAAAGCTTCGACAATATCCAATAATTCTTTACAAAATTCAAGGATTTACTGTCGCAACTCAAAGCTTGCGGGGTTGATAAATCGGTTGAGGAGAAACAAATGGTTCTCACCATTCTCTCCAAGCTTGGTCCTGAGTTATCTGTATTCATATCCACACTCCATACTATCAGATTCACCTTTGGAGCCACCTGGAAGATGCTGTCTCTTGAGGACTTTATCGAATCCTTAACACAAGAGCAAACCAATATCATCAACATGGGCGCAATCAAAGGCCCAAGGGTGCATGCACTCACTATGCATGATGGCAGCCAACAATATCAGAAATCTAAAGATAAATATAAATGAAAATCTCATGCACATCCGAAGAAGGAAGGGTACACAAAACCCTTCACCAATGCCTCTAGATCCAAAGGGGAAAAGGGAAGAAAAGGGGAGAAATGCACGTACTGCCACAAAGGATTCCATTCAGAATCTACATGCATGTAAAAAAAAAATAGATCTGATGTCTCAAATACTTTATCAAAACAACCTTGGAGATCGCATCCCTGAGGGTGCAAAGAAGAAGAAGCCAGAAGATCTGNGCCATAGAAAAATCCAAGTACTTAAATCGCATGGATGAGGCACTCGGAACAATTTGCAGTCTTATCTCTCCCGATCTCCTTTTTCACATATCTTCCTGTAAGACTCCCAATGAAGCCTGGGAAATCTTGGAAGGGCTCTTTTGAAAACAGGATGATATGAGTGGACACATGTTGGAGGTGGAGCTTCTCACATTGGATCCAAAAAGCTTCGACAATATCCAATAATTCTTTACAAAATTCAAGGATTTACTGTCGCAACTCAAAGCTTGCGGGGTTGATAAATCGGTTGAGGAGAAACAAATGGTTCTCACCATTCTCTCCAAGCTTGGTCCTGAGTTATCTGTATTCATATCCACACTCCATACTATCAGATTCACCTTTGGAGCCACCTGGAAGATGCTGTCTCTTGAGGACTTTATCGAATCCTTAACACAAGAGCAAACCAATATCATCAACATGGGCGCAATCAAAGGCCCAAGGGTGCATGCACTCACTATGCATGATGGCAGCCAACAATATCAGAAATCTAAAGATAAATATAAATGAAAATCTCATGCACATCCGAAGAAGGAAGGGTACACAAAACCCTTCACCAATGCCTCTAGATCCAAAGGGGAAAAGGGAAGAAAAGGGGAGAAATGCACGTACTGCCACAAAGGATTCCATTCAGAATCTACATGCATGTAAAAAAAAAATAGATCTGATGTCTCAAATACTTTATCAAAACAACCTTGGAGATCGCATCCCTGAGGGTGCAAAGAAGAAGAAGCCAGAAGATCTGAATTCCAAGAAAGGCAATTCTAGCCATGCCTTGATTGCCATCAACTCCTCTCCCGATGATTGGATCGTAGATTTAGGATCATCACATCACATGGTTGCTTCATAAGCAATCTGTTCTTCATTGGATGCATGCAAAGGTCCTCCTATTCTGATGAGGGAAAAATCTTATGTCGAAGTCACTGGCAAAGGAAGGATTGAACTCATCAACAAAAGCTTCGAGAATGTTCTACATGTTCCCAAGCCTTCTGTCAACCTTCTCTCCATGTATCAGATGACAAATTCTGGCACCAAAAATAAAGTCATATTCACACCAAATTCCGTGGACATCTATGACATCCAAACCAACTCCAGGGTTGCTACCGGTGAGGTAAATCATCAGTCTAGATTGTATACATTTTCTGAATTCATTAAACCTGATTCTGCTTTACTACTTACTCGTGCTGATGAAAGTAGTAGGATATGGCACGAAAGGTTTGGACATTTGAATTTCATATACATGAAACAACTTAGCAAGCACAAATTAGTTGATGGTCTACCAGACATCCATTTCTCCAAGGGAGTATGTGAGGGATGTGTTCTCGGAAAACACCCTCAAGATAAATTCGACAAAGGAAAGTCTCAGTGAGCTTCTGCACCTTTAGATATGATCCACAGTGACCTCATGGGTCCTTTTCCGCATCCATCAATAAGAAAATCAAGGTTTGTTCTCATTTTTTTTTATGATTTCTCACGTTTTACATGGATCTACTTTCTCAGGCAAAAATTCAAGGTCTTTCAACACCTCAAATATTTCAAAGATTTGGTTGAGACACATTCCAGAAAGAAGATCAAAGTCCTATGAACTGATAATGAGGGAGAGTATGTAAATCATGAGATCCATAATCTTTTCCATGAGGCATGAATTTAGTTGAAACATACAGTTCCCTACACTCCACAACAAAACATAGTTGCTGAGCAGAAAAATAGATCTCTAAAGGAGATGGCATCTTCCATGTTGCATGCAAAGTCACTACCACAAAGACTATGGGCCGAAGCACTTAACTATGCAACATACATACAAAACATATTTCCCCATAGATCTATCAAGGATAAGACCCCCTACGAGGCTTGGAGCGGCCTCAAACCAGTAGTGACCCACTTTCACATTTTTGGTTCTCGTGCATGGGCCCAGATTCCCTCTGAAAAGAGGAAGGCACTTGATCCATAGAGCACTGAATGCATTTTTGTTGGATACCCTGATGGTGTGAAAGGATATCGGCTTATTGATCTTTCCTCAGACTGGCTCATCATTGAGTGTAGTGTCCAATACGAGGAAAGTGTCTCGCATGTACCTTAGCAACCGCATGCAAACACCTTCACTCTTCCACTTGTCCGAGATGATGAGCATGCACATGCCGAATCTTCTTCAGACGAGAGTTATGATTCAAAGGACTCAGAGGATTTAGATTCAGATTTAGAGTCAGTATAGTCAGTTGCAGAGTCAGAGGATCCAGATGCAGTTGCAGAGCCAAAGAAGAGGCCCAAGTGGGCACATACTACTCTTCAGGATGCAGGGGATCTCGTAGGTAATCCAGTCGATACTAGGAGGACTCGATCTGATTTCGAGGAGCCTCCTATTGCACTCACTGCCACTCAACCATTTCCTTCCAAGCATCTTTTCTTGGTTTAGTATTAAGATCCACAGTCGTATGGCGAGGCTGCTAGAAATCCCTTTTGGGAATTCGCCATGCAGGAGGAGTACAGCTCCCTCCTCGAGAACCAGACTTGGGATTTGGTTACCCTTCCTTCTGGGAGGAAACTTTTTAGATGCATATGGGTCTACAGGACCAAGAGCATAGCGGATGGATAGATAAGCAGATACAAAGCCAGGCTTGTTGCCAAAGGCTTTCAACAGGTTCATGGTATTGACTATGATGAGACCTTCGCTCCAATAGTGAAGATGGATTCCATATGATTGGCACTTTCCATTGCGGCAGCCAATGGATGGGAAGTCCATTAGATGGACATGAATAATGCATTTCTTCACGGTGATCCCTCTGAGGAGATATACATGGAGCAGCCCCAGGTATTTATGCAGGACTCATATTTGGTCTGTAGAATAAAGAAGTCACTTTATGGCCTCAAGCAGGCTCTGAGGGCATGGTATACCAATATGGACTCCTACCTGTTGTCACATAACTTTGTTCATTGTAAATAAAACCAAAATGTATACATGCTTAGGACGGTTGATTCACTTCTACTTTTAGTTATGTATGTCGATGATTTGTTGATCACTGGTTGCTTGACTTCAACAATTGTTGCAATCAAGAGGATTCTACATGACAGGTTTTTGATGATGGATATGGGTCTGCTACACTTCTTCCTTGGACTTGAGATCAGTCAAGATGCATCAGGCATCAAACTATCTCAAGCCAAGTATGCAGGAGATCTCCTTGAGATATTTAACATGACAGACTGCAAGTCTTCTCTGATTCCTTTCCTATCAGGAGTCAAACTTGAGAATGGCGGGGAGACTCCACTGGTTGAAAGCACACTGTACAAACAACTAGTGGGGAGATTGTTGTATCTCACACACTCCAGACTAGACCTCTCCTATGCAGTTGGTGCAGTTTCCAAGTTCATGCAGGAGACGCATGAGCTACATTGGAAAGCTGCAAAGTGTATCCTTCGATACATACAGGGCACCATCACCTTTGTGATTTAGTATGCAGTAGACTCTACATTATATCTCATTGGGTTTACTGATTCTGACTGGGCTGGCGATAGCATTGATCACAAGTCCACATATGGTTACTCACTCAGTCTTGCTTCCAGGCCCATCTATTGGTCGAGCAAGAAGAAAGTTTCCATTTCTCTATCTTTAGCCGAGGCAGAGTACAGAGGGGTAGTTAACATAACCATTCAGGCTATGTGGCTATAACATTTTCTCACTAAGTTGGACATTTAGTTTCATCAGTCGATCATCATCTGGAGTGACAACCTGTGCACTCTGAAGTTCTGTAGAGATCCAATTCAGAGGTAGAAGATGAAGCACATTGATATCCACATGCACTACATCCGGGACTTGGTACACGAGGGGATCATCGACTTACAGTTCTGTCCTTCAGTAGAACAGACAACAAACATTTTCACCAAGACCTTCATTGAGCAGAAATTCCATTTTCTGCGAGGTAATTTTGGAGTGAAGGACATAGTTGCCTAGCAACTGTAGTTCTTATTTTTACATACATTGTACCT